>JAODLD010000052.1:17937300-17991601 GCA_026781065.1 Mormyrops boulengeri | reverse complement strand
GCTCTCAAGCGAGACCCGACTGGCTTCTGTGTGTTTTCTCAGCTTTTCGGTGGATCGCGCCGTAGGAAATTATAGGGATATATATGGGTCATGTATATCGCATGTTGCCATGACCCATCCTATACACATGTATGTATGTGTGTATGTGTGGGTTAGTTTATATTATATTGTGAGGACCAAATGTCCTGTTAAAAAAATAAAAACCTGTTATTTTGACGTTAATGGGAATGCCATCAAAGAACTAAAAATGCCAAAAGTCTCGGATTTTGTTTGGTTATTTATGCTTAAGGTTAGGGCTGGGTAGGGGCCATCATGTTCGGATTATTTTGAGTTTTTGCCATAGAAATGAATGGAGAGTCTCCCTGTGGGTGTGTGTGTGTGTGTGTATATATATATATATTAGTGCTGTCAAACGATTAAAATTTTTAGTCAGATTAATCACAGGGTTGCTGTGGATTAATTTCGACTAATAACGATTAAATATCATTCATTTTTAATCTATATTAATCGCATTTCATTTTGCGAATTTAAGGTACCTCAGTTTAAATGGTTTTTATCTTCATTCAATTACAATTAGCCCGAACTACCGTAAATCCGACAAATAATCCAACTAATCATGAAATTCAATTCTAGCCCGGTTAACTGCCATTGTTCGCTATATCAATTGATAACACATTACACGCGGTGCTTTACGTATAAAACTCCGTAGCAACACATCCACATATAAGTTGAACGGTATAGTGTGTGCGACCGATTTAATGAGCCACAAATGAGAAGTATTGCTTAAACAGTATAAAACTACAACTTTCCCTTCTGTTGATAAAGGGCGCAGCCATCTTGGATTCTGAACTTGGGATCCCCTGTGCTGCTATGAGATATATATTTCTCGGATCTCCGAGAAACGGGAACGCGCATGTCGTCGCTTCCAGCTTCAAAACTCGGAATCCAACTCGGAATACGAGTTCCGAGCGCAAATGGAGCGCACCAGAACTGCCCGAAATGCGTTAACAGAGACATTTCAGGGATTTTGAGTCATTCTGCGCTGCAGATGGGTTAACTGCATTAAAAATTTTAATCAGATTAATCATGATGATGGATTAATCTGCGTTACCCCGTTAATTTTGACAGCCCTAATATATATATATATATATATATCTCAGTTGGGCCTGCGGATTTAGGAGCATTTTCCTGAACAAAGCTAAAGATTGCTGGTGCTAGCAGAATATGATTTCCAAAGACTGGGTTAGTCTTCATTGGGGGCCTCACACATTAATACCATACTTATTCACAGCAACTCTATCTGGGCCTGTCACTCTGACTGGGAGTGCAGCACGTTACTGGGATACTGGCACTAATTATATTAACGTGATTAAAAAAGAACAAGGTCGTGCCAAATTACGCTAAAACTATGCTGCTAAATGTCTGAGGGCTCAAGATGAATGGTCTCTTCATGTATATCACATGTGACCCTGACACAGCGTAAAATACTTCATTAACAAAATTTGAACACGGAGAGTCTCAGCCAGTCTGCATCTCCCTGAGGCTCCTCTCAGCCTAACGGCATTAATCCAGAGAGCCTTCCCTGCCTTTCCCGACAGAAAGAGGCTTATGGAAAGGGATTTAAAAAGACACCGTGCTCATTATGCTTTAAAGCGCTAATATTGGGATTAGAGGGGTCATTATTTTCTCATGCACAGGTTCTCAGATATTAAGCAGGATTTGATTCTGGCTTTGAAGCCTAATTTTCTGACAGCTTAAAAAAATAAGACCTAACCATAAGACAGACTCCTGCAAGAACAGATCCAGGCAAAATCAGTACAAGCGACAACCTACAAATATCCAGTCATTTTCCATAAAAATCAGTGTTTCCATTTAAAAAAAACACAGGGTTGAGAAAGGCATCAACCCCACTGAAGCGCTCCCTAACAAAAAAATATAAACCAGAGTTGGTAACGACATCAGATGTACCGGCTTAGAGGGCAAAGTTTAGAAATTAACGAATTAGAGAAAAATGGGCGTCCTGTACTGTCATTTCATTAGGAAATGGTCTAAAAATAGGCTTTGTCCTAGCAGAGCTCCATTAAGTCAGCCCCCCCACCCGAACATGGCAGGGAAAGCGGCGCCTGAAAATATATTTTTGAAGAAATGTAATACTGTAGCGGGATATGTGAACTAATCTAATTTAACCTCATTTAAAAGTTCTCTTCATATCTGGACTGAAATCAAGAATTAATTAATGTTCCGGCTTTAAAATACATAAAACATGACTTTCGACATTAGCAGTATAACGTAATCTTGCTTGCCACTTACTAAACTACCATATTCTTAGTAAACATACAGCTTTTCTTAGCTGTTTCACATAACTAGTTAATGCCCATTATTTAGCAAGCACAAGTACCCAGATAAAACAAAATTAACTATATAAAGGTAAGGTCGCTTTGTTAATTGTTGAAATATTGTGTTAATTTTGTTCATTTTCAAATATTCTGTTGCTATGTACATATTTCATTTAGTTACAGAGCGGTCCACATTATATAACACTCAGCGGCTGACTAATAAACTAAGTCCACTAGGGGAAGGTTTACGGTAAATATCATTTATTTGCTTAGTAACCCTCCAAACCATCACTGACTTGCTGAGCTCAATAATCTGAGGCCCTGTTGATGCTTCACAGAAGGTGAAGTGGAAAGACTGCGCGACACGGCACTGCACTTCCATCTGCAGCTTATCTTGCCATGTTTATTAACATAGTCATGGAAACATTAATGGGCATTAACGAGTAAGTGAGGTTCCACATTAGTCTGGGACCCTCTCAAAATTCCAGAGGGGCAGCTCGAGGTGGAAAGTTCAGGTGGAGAAAGTACAAATTCAGACCAAGCTTTTGTTTCAACCAACCAGCTGAATACTCTGTGATTGTGACTCTTTATACTCAAATCTTGCTCTGGATTTTTCTGGAACTGAACTTTCCACCTCTGCAGGCAACTGTTGTCAACTTTTTGTTTAGATACTTAAACCAAAAGAAGGTTTGAAGGGGGCAATTTCAAAAGTCCCCTCAAATCTGTGCCCTTCAATGAGCTGCAGACAGTAACACTACCTGAGACCTTCTACTCTTTCGATCATGACAGCTGGCTGCCATCCAGGGACGGCACTGGTGTATGCACAAAAATGTGTGCACCGCAAAACTTACGACAAGGTTCGATCATTTCTAAGAACTGAACTGGCTACACATGATGTTTTCTTTAAAAATTTAAAAGACTAATAATTTTAAAAACTGGTCACGTTACCTTGTCCCGCACTCACATTGCTTTCATGCCACCATGTAATGTGCCGATGAAGACCCCCATTATGCCAAGGAATTAACAGGGGGGGGGGGGGGCAATTAACAGATCGAAAGTGTCCTTAGATCCTGAAAACCCAATACCTCAGCAACTAGGCAGATGTTATTTGTGGCTTGGGCCTATAAAAGAGCCCATACATCTTAAAAGCAGCTCGTCTTCATCACATCCAGCTCTGTCAGTAAGGGGCTGATGAAGAGGGCTATAGCTACTAGGAAAACTAGCAGTAAGAAAAATAGCTAATGATGTGCAATCCCTTACTCGATATCACCGTCATATAAACAAACATTTTTGAAACGAAACTGAACAAAATAATGCTCTGTAAATACAAACATGCCAGGGTCCTATTTAATGAATTAACACTACAAGGCAATTCTTCATTTTCAATGGATCATTTTATTATTGGAACTAAAAACCATTTATATCTGGCCAGTGTGGAAAGTAGAACTTAATTGCATTCTGTTCCCAAAATGCAGCAGAACAAAAAAAATACAAAATAAAATACATTGTCCGGAAGAGAAAATGATCATACAGGTCCTGAAAAAAGTTACATTTTTTGGAAAGAGATGAAGATGTAGTAAGTGCTGAAAGCAAACACAGAAAAAGCTCTGTGCCGTAGAAGATGTGATCCTCTGTATGTTCATCGTACATCCCAGCCCCCACCAAGACGAGGCCATCAGCTGGCACACAGCTCTCCGAGTATTGAGGTCCACAGCCCTCGGATAAGCTGATGGAAACATCACCACCCTGCAAACTTATCATGCGCGTTCACTGGTGTGACATTTATTCCTTTGTAAGGATACTCAGTGCAGATCACTAACAATTAGAGCATATCATTTCATGTAGACATTTTATAGAGAAAAATAAAAGATCTAGTTGGGGGGCGGGGGCTGATCCAGGCCCTCAAGTCAATTTGCTTTCAGTGAAAGTTTTCACAAAAGCAAGACTTTCCAAGAAACACTTACAGAGATGTTACGCATGTTTTCACAGCCCAAATGCCGCCACAAACCAAGGATACCAGGTGAAGTGGCTTCTTCTGAAGGGTACAATACCCCCAGATCCCTCAGCCTATAAGGCCCGCAGTAGGCCTTAAGAGCTGTGTCCGAGCCCCATTCGTCTTCCATGGCAGCTTGGGATTCCGCAGCATCGAAGGCATCAAGAGCCTGCTCCCAAGAATGCTTCTCAAGCAAGGGGGGAGGCCAGATTTAAGGGAGTGCTGCCGACAGCCCAAAATTGAATGGCTCACTTTCTAACTCTTAAAAAAAAAGCACCACAACAACAAAACAACCAACAACCAAATTTGGGTAAGAGCCGTCGCTGACACTGCTATTACTTGTCTAGGGTTGAGCCTGTGCTTTTCTCGTCTCCGCTAAATCCTCAGGCTTGTCCTCACAGTCAGTCGGGTATTTGCACTGTGACACTGCGCCAAACACCAGCCTCACCCCTGTCCAAGCTGCCTCTCCACCAGACCTCTTGTCGTAGCCAGCGCCATCAGGAGAGTCCTGGGAGGTGTCCTGCTCTTTCCTTTCTCTTCCCTTTTTGGAACCTGCATTGGCACGTTACTGGACCGTGACCCACAGATGTACTGCTTGGATGTGTCTGGATCACTGTTTCCCAATCTGATCCTTGGAGACCCGCACACTGTCCAGGTTTTTGCTCAGGGAGGTGGGAAGGAGCAAAAATGTGGACTGTCTGGCAGGGGGCTGGGAGGAAGCAAAAACGTGGACCGTCTGCAGGTCTCTGAGGACCGGGTTGAGAAGCACTGGTCTGGATGAATGGCCTGCTGGTCTCTTATCTTCCTCAGCACTGGAAAAAACATCAATGTTTTCTACTTTGTGTTCTTCTAACAAAAACCAAGGGCAGAATATATAGTAGTATGTCATTCTCAACGATGAATAATTTTTATACCCATACATCCACCACCCAGACCTCGTACCCAGTGCAGGGTCGCGGTGAGTCTGGACACTATCTGAAGAAACATGGGGCTTGATGCAGGGGACACCCTGGCTGGGGTGCCAGTCCATTGTTATACCTACAAACTATTTTGCATGTTTCGCAAACTTCAGTATGACCTTCTGTTACCTTGGCCATCAGAAAATTAAAAATTTTGAAATGTGAGCCTTTGCAATTAAATTATACAGTGAGTATGCTTCAAGCGATCAGAATTTTACAATTCAGAAAAATTTCTCCGACACCAGCACAGGCCACAGGCAAAAGCAGGCAAGTAGACAACAGGCCACATTAAATACTGTTGCATTGAATACCTTATGCAGTGTGCAGGTGCTGATGCAACCACACAGCCCAGGGTATAATTGTCTTGCACGCATGGCGGGTGGTAGTCTTCACAAACAAAAAAAAAATGGGAGTTCAGAGCAGACGCAGGCCTGAGCAACCGAAAACATTTATTCAGTAGCAGAGAAAACAGAGGGACTGGGGTCCTGTCTACATAGTCTGGGACAGAATGCAGGCCCCAGAGACCCAGGGAGCTGTAGTGATGGTCACAAGCCCAGGACTGTGAAATGTGCCACAGCCAGCAGGGAATGTGTCTCAGTACTTGACAGATTTAATAAGAGCCAGTGAGGACATCTAGCCAATCGCTGCCTTCTTGTTTAAGTGGCTTTTCTTGTGTTGTTTGTGCTGCTCAGAGCGTGTCTGCTTTTATCTCCACCAGATGTCAGAGGAAGCGTCCACTGAGGGCTGTTACTTCCCGTTTTGCTGAACCCCACATGCTGCTTCTGTCCTGAAGCTCTCCAGGCATTATCTACCGGCCTGCTGTCACTCAGCCTGACAGTCTCACGTGATGTGCAGCAGCCTACGAAACCTTCTGACTCCAGATGCCAAAACGTCACATTGTGGAGCGCATAATGGTACGCTCCGACTCACGGGGGGAATCCGCTCACCACAAGCTTGGCACGGATGCCCCCGACATCCTGGAACATGTTGACGACAGAGGGTAACGCGGACCACCGGAACACTTACAAGACAGTGGTGTGGTTTGAATTATTCCTTCAATAAACAGTTACACGTCGTTACAGGCACCAGTGAAGCACTGTGGTTTAGGGAAGAGCGCTGAGCAGAAGACACCAAAATACCTCTTGATATTGACAAGTAATATGATTTTAAAACACCTTTTCCAACAGAATGCATAGTTGGCCCTTTCACGTAGCCCTCAGAAGCCCTATGTGGTTTATTGTGCTACGGAGCTAAAATCTACCAATGTGAGTAGTGTTTCATATACTATTTTCATAGTGGCAGAAGAGCCATGACCTCAGTCGGAAGGTCAACGAGCAGAAAGGCAGCGTGACTAGACCAGAGATGTCTGGAGCCGTTCTCTTATCCCCCACAGGAAACAACCATGGTCTGTTCCAAAGGAGCTCCCAATAATGACCGTATCGCCTATAGAAGATGCTACATATTTCAAAAGCAGGCAGAGAGATTTCAAGTCCTTGGAGACATAAGACAGGGCACCATAATATACACAAATACTCTACGGCAAATTCAAACAGTTTTCAAAAAGACAGCTGATCAATAAAACAATATACATCAAATAAACGGTCTGGCCCCATGGAGGTAATGCATTCTTCCTGTCTTCAGGCTTGAATGGGATACATTTTTCACCTGCTGCAGAACTAATGTGATATTTCAGCCCCCAAAGGTGTTGTAGACCGTTAAAAAAAAAAAAAAAAAACACATCCAGTTTTACTATTTGACCAACACAGAGAGTGTGACTCTGGTATGCATTTGCAGTTAAAATCACTGACAGATAAGGCCCTAAAATATGACTGCAATTAAATGGGATCTGGAATCGTGGAAACTGAGCAGCTGTGTTTGGAAAAAGAACCTGCTGTAGACGTGTCTCTCCCAGAAATGTTAAAACGCATAAATAAAACATAACTCATTTTAATAATATAGGCAAGATGTGGCTTTGCCACTTGCCATTTAATTTACATTAAATATGATATTGATTTTCTTATAATGAATGAAAGGAGTTCAACCGCACAAATAATGTAAATATGACAGCTTCAGCTAACACAGTCTTCAAAAACCAGGTCTAATTAGACTGCTACCCTGGGGAGTACAATCTGAAAGCTGCTTCTGATGGACTTTTCCAGTGAGCTACATGTCCCCGCTGGGACCCGATAAGCATGAGCTCGTTTTCACAGACAATGGAGCGACAGAGGTGGGCGTCCGCCTGCCCGGCCAAGGCGTCCAGTGCTCATCCAGGCAAAGACCCATCAGTTACAGACGAACGCTGCCCAAGGAGTGCTGCAGCTGGTGCAATTTGTTTAGGCTACACAATAGTCTATCTAGGTTCCTGCTCATTGGGTCTTGCTTTCTTTGGAAGATGTTGTGTTGCTTGTGTTCCTATGCTACTTACACTTTTAACACTTTTAACCTGTCTGACTGCTTGACAGCTGTAGGTTTGTAATGTGCCCTTTGCCTTCCCTCTATGTTGCTCCAGACAAAAGCGCCTGCCAAATAATGTACCATGTTAATTGGTTGTCAACTATGATGTTATTAGCGCTCCATAGATGAGATGACACCTACGGATTCCGTGCTGGACCATCATCATTCATCGTTTTGCGCATTTTCACCAAGGCGTCTCCCAAAATGGACATGCACGTAAACGTCCTGTAAGGTCAGTGACATCAGAAAGGTGCGTCTGACAAGAATAAATTTATAGACTGAGAATTTTTTAGTTTTGCAAAAGAGGTCGGTTCAGTGTTGGCATGCTGAGCATCGACGGGGTGAGAGCTGAACTTTGCTAAAACCAAAAACCGTTTAACCGTTTAAACATGAGTGCAGGGAATCCATGACACACCGCATAATCGGAGAGAGCGGAGGCCTCGAGATGTAATGTAGACCAGGGATGATATGTCTGGATTTTTATTGAATCCCTGTTCCCAGTGGAGACACCATACAGGGCACTGGGAGGAAATGATTCAGCTGCATTGTGGGAAAAAGACTCCCCTGGGGACAGGGTATCCCCGTGACACTACTCGACGCTTTGGCGTCCTTGGGAAATGTTGTGCCTGTTCATCGAAGGGCTACTCAAGAGACAACACAGGCCTGTCTGCTCTGTTACGTGGGGAATAATTGTGTGCTACCGCAAATCTGCAAACAGGAACCACCGCAAGGAGTGGAACAGGACAAAACTTTTGGGCTAATACATTAGTAAAACTGGCTAAGCATATTAGCCATGTATTTCTGCCTGTTGATAACTGGTTATTTACACCCAAAAATACAGTCATCGCATTATTTAATGCTGGTTTTGATAACGTACCCCTAGTATAAGCTGAAGTTAAAGGTGTTAAGGGTTAAGCTAAACAGTGGGAGCTGAATAGTGAGTTTTAGTACAGTATTTTAAAATATTTTCACTTGTCACACTTCTAGACATAGCCATATTTCCAGAGATTAAGAAGGTCTTAAATGTTTTGGGGCATTAATACTGTTATGTGATGCGTCACCTGGGATGTGACCCAGCTCTTCCGCGCACTCCACTGAAATCAGCGCCCCGCACATACGGTAAGGCCATAATCATAACAGGGCACTAGTGAAATTCCTTATGCACATGCAAAAAAAAAAAAACTGGAAACATAAAGAAATGAAAAACGGGCTGCGAGAAATGCACCCTATTAAACGGCTACTCACAGAAGAGGAGCGCTACACTCAATCTGCACGTACAAATAAACACATGCGGCCATACATGTCAAACAAAGAAGTGCATTAATTAAAAGCATATCATTATTAAACCTAAATTAAACTCTATTAGCTAAATTCCAACGTACAAAACTAAATAGACTGAGAGTTCCTTTTATATTCTGATGGATCCGGCAAATCAAAACACAATAAAAGTGCCTTTCAACTTAGGTAATGTTTAAATAATGTAGCAGGCTTATTACAGAGCATGGTACCCAAATGAAGCTTTTCCTTCTGTCAGGTAGGTCCCCTACGCTGGAAGTCCGTGGCCCGTCTCGCATCACACTTACCTTTTCTGCAGTGTCGCTTGGGCATTCTGCACCTCCGGGACTCAGCTATGGTGGGGCAGGGTATCGAGTCCCTGGGGGGCTTTTTGACGATGGGCCGGGTGCGGGTCTCCAGGCCCCATTTGAATCCACAGGTTCTGTTCCTCCGGGTGCAGGTGCCCCATTCGCTCCACGGGCCGACCTCACAGCCGTCTGTGGCACAGCCAGCAGGGCGCCAAGGTTACCACACAGGTGCTCAGAGGCAGCAGCTACGTGTTTGTAATGAGCTACATTCACTTTGTTACATGCACTTAATTAGTAATAGCTTGCAGAGACATAGAGTTTTTTTTGGTAACGACATGCATGTTGCATGTTGGTTGCTTTAGATATTCAGTCATAGACACTGTAAGTCCTACACTAGACTTACAACAGCATTCATATCGAAACCTTATAAAGATTAAAGGCAGAAATGAGCAGAAATCTGGATGCACTGAGGAGCAGATTAGCTGCTCTCACATACAATCAGTGTGCAGCCTTAGAATAAAAAGGTCAACGGTTACATTATGGATTGTTATAAATTTCCATGAATGTCAATATTTATGCATTCATGAACACTCAATAAAACCATAAAATCATCTGTAAATAACTAGGACTTTTTGTCTGTTGTTTGTTAAAGGTATTTAAGCCAGATGTGACTTGCTCAACTGGAGCTTCTCTGGTGAATTTCCAAATGTGCAAATCTCAAAAATAAGTTTAAGCCCCATCAGTTACATAGCTAGCTATGAAGGTTATAAAGATTGTCAATCTGAATTTATTTGTCATGCCTCAAGCTAAACGATTATTGGCTATTGAATTTGTCCCGATGAATAGGAGTAACCAAGTTTGGTTTCTTCTGGAGGCTGAGCTGCATCCTGCTCTGTCTAGCAGTTGCTAGTTTATCAGGTATTATTTGTAAGGTCCTTTGTGTTGCACATACATGCCCATTTACTTCTCTTGCCCTCACAGAAAACAAATTGTCCAGATATGACAATTATATTACAGATATACATTGAACATCAGTGTGCATTGTTTGAGGAAACAATTGGTCAGTGTTTGATATTGTGAGTTACTTTCTGGATAAACAGCAAATATAGAGTTTATCCATTTCTGCTTAATTTACTGTTTAATGTTTTTTTTTTGTAACTGATACTCCTGTACTTCTGATCATTCTTTTATTTGCACAGTATTAAAAACATTTTTCAATTTTATTTTCAGCTTGATTTTTTTTAGGCCTAGTGTTATTTCGGTCGTTGCACCAATAGTTCCCGAGTGCCCCACCTACTCCTACATTCATCACAACGGAGGGAGTGGAATTTAGAATTTATATAATTTATAATACTGATTAAAAAGTTATGTTTAACTGTATTTGGCATCAACTGTCACTTACATTTTCTGGAATATGATAAATTCTGTTAATTTATTAACATAAGAACATTTTATTAATGTGCGATTCAGTACATTTTGCTGCTTTGGGAAGCCGGTGACTAAACATTGGTATCGTTTTTCTCTAATGCTAACTGGAATGTATTTAAATACCACACGACATCGGAAAGCTTTTTCCAAGCTAAAAATCCATTTGTGTAAAGAAATGCTTTCTTTTAAATTGGCCCCCAAACAATTTCCTGTTCATTTCTTATTGCTGTTCTTGTTGGTTGTGGGCTAAACTTAAAGGTCCAGCCTCCCCTGTCACCGCCATGAATTTTGTGTTCTTTGACCAGTTTCTTACAGTAATTGTGTTAGTTTCAAACTTCTCCTTGCATGGAGCTGCCCTTGCTGCTCTTTGCTGACCCCTTATGCCGCAGTGTCTCCCTTGAAATGACGTATCCATTATTACACACAGTTTTATAGGTGAGGTCTTATTCTGGCTCTGTAAAACCTCTGGGTGCCAGTGCTTCATTTTAGCTCAATTAAAGCATTTTCTTTGCCTTTTGAAGACAAGACACTACCCATGTAAACATCTGCATTTTTCTCAGGTATTACACTTCCTCAGTCAATTTTGTCTTGATCAGCTAGTATTTACTTTACTGTCTGTGTTGCTTGACATAAATCACTTAAGCATTGTGTCACGTTTAACTGGTTCTAATCTATTTCCATACAGATTAGGAAAAGTAATGGTCCTGTAATAGAACCCTTCATTACACCACTTAATAATGACCCTGCTGGAGGTGAAACATTTTTTATTGACACATTGATTCCTGTTCAGAAAGCAAGTCTATATCCAAATGGTCACATTTTTTATTTAAATTACTAGTTTTAACAGAAGTCTTTAATATGATGCTTGATTAATCTTTTACTAAGATAAATCTAGATAAATGTAACCAAAAATCATAGCACCACCTGGCAACTGACCAACAGACAGAAATTTTCCATCCAGTGAAACAGAGGAAAAACTCCCTTTTCCAAATCCATACAAATCTCTAAAATGCTATTGCTGAACAAGTGGTCTGCTACTTTGGCCTGAAATCCAGCCTCTGCAATTTACCTGTAATAGAAGCAAGGCTAACTTTTCTGCATTTGGCAGGATATGTTTTACTCCGCTTTATGAATTGGCAATGTATTTCCTTTTTTCCAGTCTGCAGAAATCTGCTCCCATCTCTAATGAGTTATGGAATATAACAGCTATATTCAGTGATAGTTTTTGTGGCTAAGTTAATAGGGCCTGTTTTCACCTCTGAAACCAGGAACACTTCCCCTTACCGCCACACTCCATGCTGTCCTCAAGAGGGGCTAAGCCTTCAGGGCACTCCTCAAAGCACCGGCCTCTGTGCAGGTAATAGCCCGGCCTGCACTTCGTGCAAAAGTCCTTGCTGAAGCAGAACTCACAGTTCTCAAGCCGACACCCTGCAGAAGAAGAGGACCTGCTTATCAGCCGGATTTTACATCGGCTTTTCCGAAAAGAAGCACCACACAAAACAGTCATCTCTCTAATTCATATATCTGATAGTATATGATGATGTTAATACTGTTTGGGAATCGATAAAAATCTGCAAACAGTGCGGTAAGTTTTAAGGGTGAGAATTAAGTGCTGGAAAAAGATATCAGATCATTGTCAGACATAAATCGACGTGAAATTATTAAAGTGTTTGATCTGAAAAGAAAAGAAAAAAAAACACCCCCAGTTTTTGCTCTGAATAAGAAGCTTAACTTTATCTTCAAGGATTAAAGAACATAAAAAAGCTTAACTAAGCTCACGGTTCTGACGTCCATAAAGGTTTGATTAATACCACAGTATGTGAGCACCACCCAGCAAAACAGTTAGCTAAACGTAGGAAAGGAAACCTTTTTAAACCTGATTATAAAAAGCAGCAAATCATTCCTGTTGTATTGCATAGGAACATCCTTTCCCACTTTGGGGCTCTCTCATGATGTCTCTGACAGACTAATAAGAATTAATAAGGTTACAGAATGGCAAATGTAAGCAGCATGATCCAACTGAAACCATATGATTCTGTGAGTGTCATCAGGAAAACAGACTCTTTACTTTGCCCAGTGACTGGGGGCATCCGGCTGGCACCCTCCCCTTCAGGGCCCATAAATGTAGCCCTTTATAATCACTTTTTCCCCCTTTGCTGCACACAGCTTTCATGTCAGCGGCACGCAGTGGCCCCGTCACTGCGTAACCGTGAAGGACCGGTGGCGACTTGCACCCTCTGCTGTGGTTTGGACGGGGGAGCCGCGCAGGCGATTAGCAAATGACATCACGGGGCAGCCAGCACCATGCTCGCTGGAAACTTCCCCCCCAGCACCTGCGTCATCACCCTTTCTTTTTTTCTCACAGTGAGTCACCCGCAAGCGCACACCAGTTCAAGGAAATCCGCAGGGGCTTCTCTCGCTAATAAGGGGTAATTCACAAAGTTGCTTCCAGAGGGTTGTGCAACACAAATGCTAACCCCGAGCACTGACAGACAGCACAGTGAAGTCAGGGGGGAGAAACCGCCGGGCCGTCTGAAAGGGCCGCTGATGTCACCTGCTGGAGGCTCCAGGCCCCGAGATGGGCGCCAAGCCTGATGGTTGATGTGCGGCTCCAGGGAGCGCCCTGGCACCGCTCCAGGCCCATGAGCCTCAAATTCGCCCACAATCGTGGACAAACTTGCCCCTTGCTGTGCCCCCACCTGCAGCGTGGAGAGCCGTAATGTCACCCCCTACCTGGGGGACAGTGCCGATGCTCCACAAAGTTTTCTGGCCGCAGTCAAGAGTTGTCATGGCGACTGATAAAACGAGCCATAGAAACTCGTGTGGGGGTGACAGCGAGCCACTTCTGCCCACCTTTCACTAATTATATACCCGGGTCCCATCAGCAAAAACCCGAGAGCGAGTGACAGCCCCCGGTAACCGCACGCTGCTCAGGGTATCAGAGCCTCATTTCACCCATCATTAGCACCCATTAGTGTCAGATAGACAATGAGCTGAGCTCAGAAAATCTAATCACATGCTGTATAAACATCCTACTCTGTCCTATGCAAACACCGTAGTTTACAAAGACGATGCTCTTTGGTACCGATGTCCGAAGGTGGCGACACTTTTCCTAGGGGTCCCTGACTCCCATTAATATTATTAAATGAATCCCCTGAGTTTGTTCTTTTTTGCTTTCAGCTGAATATTGGCCAGAAAGAGCCTTTGGGGAATAACTGGTGCACCTTCAAAATATCATGTCATAGTTTAAATGGTTAGTGCTTTCAAATTCTGCACCTACCAGTGATTGTTTCTCATGCTAAACTGTAAAATGAATTAAGCACAGTAAATAATACATAAAACTGTGGTTATAAGCCAAATTTGGTTTTATAATTTGCATATATTTGAAAATGAAGCAGGTATATCTGTATGCGTATTTGTTTATAGTGTTATTAATGACTATTATTAACTATAGTTAACTGACAAACGAGTTGGCAGCTTAATGGTCTTTTTGTCTTTATTGACTGGGCTGTGAAGTCACATCCTGACAGGGATGGATCCAGATGGTGTGGACTCCGGCTGTCTGGCCCACACGAGCAGGCCTCAAGCAGCACCTGCGGGAAATGGCGCACCTCGCTTTGGCTCATCATGCCGCTTTTCATCCCCAGCGGAGGGGGCACGTCCGTTATGTGTTTCAGCCACTGGTGAGCCTGGAGCCTGGGCCCTCAGCAATAAAATTTTCATATGAGGGATCGTCATATTCTCATGCAAGTTAGGAACCACCAAAATTAATCCCTTCCTACTGAACCACCAATAAAAAATTCTTTGAACACATTTTGTATTTTAAATACAACAGCTGTTTGCCTGCATAAACTTTCAGAGCATTTGTTTATAAATAATCACGCTCTTACAATCACAGCCGAACAACACCGAGAGCAGGAATGCTACTGGATGACCTCCAGCCCTGAAAATAATTACGTTTTCTCATTTTGATCATGTTTCTCGAACCGCCTGCCATTACGCAAATGGTAGCGATTTACATTCAGATGTACTGACTTGTGCATATAATTTTTCTGAAAAAGAATGGAATATTCAAATTCCCTCTTAATGGGATTGGGGCAAATCTGGGTCCTTATGTCAAAACAGAGCGATCGTTGGATAATGCAGGGTTTTTGCTGAGACAATGGCTCCATTCACCGTTTTTGCTTGAAAAACCGAGGATATGAAGGGGCAAAGCTGGCAAGATGGAAAGTAAAGAGCTCAGTGTAATTTTTAGCTGTGAGGACATAACAGCTTTGGTGTAGCCCTGGCTAATATACGTTAGCTTTGTGCGGTATGGAAACCACATCCATGGCAACCGTTTTGTCACTGCCGGTCTTTTGCGGCTTTCGAGGGCTGTCTGACTTTCAAAAAACTCCAAATGGAGGGTGGACAGCGAATCCCTGTGTCGCCGTTTCACATGGACCGTCTGGACTTGTCTGTGCTGTCGGCCCCCTGGTCTGGGGCCCCGCTACCCAGTGTCCTGTTGACTGGACCCTGGTTTCCTAGGAGGCCTCATTTCAGCATCTGTCAGAATCTTGGCTGTTCCTGGGAAACGGCACTCTTTTCATTTCACACAAAACTCTCAGCCAATGAACCAGGCCGTCTGCAGACCATAAAGGAGATCATTTCATGCCAGATTTAATGTTAAAAATAAGCTTATAAGTGGAATGGGGGCATGCATTTTACTAATTGGAGTACACTTTTATTTTTTGTTAAGAATGCATGAAATCTTTTTCCCTCCCTTTTGTTTTTTAGACTAGAACACATTATGCTGAGGGTAGAACTAAATGCATCTTGAGGTTTTGTCTGTTTCCTGTTACAGGGGCACACAAAGCCATGTTGCCCAATTAATTCATTAGAGAGCTTTTCTCCGAGTGTCAGCGATGGAGCGCAGGCCGCGAGGCACTCTGCAGACACACCCGATACCTTTTGGAAGTGAAAATGATATAGAGCTCTTCAAATCTGCCATGGTGTGCATGAAAAGCCAACCCTTCCAAGGACCGGAGGAACCTTACTGGAGCAGATGCTGAAGTCGGGCCCGCGCAGGCCGTAGAATCCTGGTGGGCAGGCGTGCAGGCACTCGCCATACTGCCGCATGCCCTCGCGGCGCAGGAACAGGAAGAGCCGCGGCTGGCAGGTCAGGCAGCCATTGTCATTGGAGCAGAAGGCACATCCCCTGCAGATGGGGGAGGCGGCATTGCTGGCTGTGGAACAGGAAAGAGCAGCGTTGGTGCATTAGCAAGCGCATTCCTGCATGGCATGTTGTAAGGTTTACTTAAATCAGGTATAACTGATACACTATATTCATGGTGAGTGTTTTATGAAGTTATCCACAGGGCAGAAGGCAGGAGACACCCTGGATGGAATGCCAGTCTATCACAGAGCCCAGGGCTGGGGTACACCCCGGATGGGATGCCAGTCTATCAGAGAGCACAGGGCTGGGGTACACCCCGGACGGGATGCCAGTCTATCAGAGAGCACAGGGCTGAAGCAGGATTCAAACGTCCGATCCTGGAGGTGCTAAACACCAGACTATAGCTTATAAAGCAATTTCATACAGGATTTATTCACTGAAATACACTCAATTCTGATTTCACAACAGGTTAGACAACCAGTGAAATGGGTAGAAGTATCAATATAATAACTAAGATGTGACTTTTAATACTACAATTCTATGGAACTGCCCTTTAAATATTAAATAGTTAATATGACATTGCCAATCCACAGAACAGGAGTACACAACACTGAGCTTTTTCTACGTTAATAAAAAAGACGACTGAAATTCATCAAACTCATTTAGTAGCAAAAGTTCAGAAAGAACAGGCTACATTTTCCTAGCTACAGACTCGACCATCGTTATTAAATTAACTTCAGCACCAATAATAGCAGAGCTCCACCCTTGAGTGGTAAAGCTGAACCCTACGACACTGACGTTATATAGACACATACAATCAGTCGATAAGATGAGATAATTGTACTGCTTAGATTGTCTCCAAAGATCCGGTGAGCAATGACACCTCAGTGATTATAACCAAATTTGTTCACTCTCTTTTCCAGGAAATTTAATGTTGCATAAATCGCAGTCAATTTCACCACGCCCTGTCCAAAGGAGAAAAAAAATGTAAAGAAATTTTATATACACACACACACACACACACACACACACATACACACACAGAATCGGTATTTGTGCCATCCAGGATGGGAGGGACATGACAAAAAATGGAGTAAACACCTTCAGTAATTTCGATCTATCAATCATGAGCATGATTATGTGGAGTATAAGCAGAGGCAAGAGTAATTTTTTATGGAAGCAATTTTCAGTCGAGAAAAAGAGGAATATTCGGCGTGTCTGGGCTCAGCTCCTCATCCATCCTCTTTTCATCAGCAGGACAGTGAGGCTCTGTTCAAGCTCAGTGATGCTTGGCTGGCTCTCTCAACGCGTGGATGCCACCGGCACCTCTCCCCAACCGCTCACGCACAAAAGTGTGAATCACGCACGGGATTCCTTAAAGCCGCGTCACCGACCCTCAGTTTGTGATGAATCACTGAGTCATCCGGCTTTAATTGAAGCAAAGAGATGTTGGATTAAGCCTCAGAAAGAATCAATGTCAGCAAAAGTGAATGAACATAAGAACATAAGAAATTTACAAACGAGAGGAAGCCATTTGGCCCATCAAGCTCGTTTGGGGAGAACTTAACTAATACTGAATTGAGCATCTTGAAAATTACATAAATTTTAGCAGAGATTAAATACAAAGTGACATACATTTATTTGTGAAAGTTGTGTCAAGGACCAATTCTGCTGACCCAGGAATTTTAACCAGTGATCTTCTGATCATAGGTGCAGCATCCTAATCAACTGGGCCACACTGCATATTAAAATACATTAATGGGATCAACAGAAAACTAGATTATTAAATTCTAAATGTTCTTGCTTGGCCTGAGTGTGTCATAGATATTAATAAGGCAGAAATGGGTCATCTGACCACCCCGAATAGCCACCCATGTCAGACCCACCCCCTCTGAGAGTTCTGAGAGGACATCACTCACTTTTAGTAGGATGACACCTACTAAAAATGGTTTAAAGAAGATGCTAAAAAACAGCTAACCGTCTATTTAGCTGAATCAGACACCTTCTTGAGGGCCAGCAGACACACCCGAATGTAAAAGCTGGCAAGTCGGCCAGCATTAAGGCGTGACGCTCAGATTGCATTTCCTCGCAGCCGCCGTATCATGATTCCGCCTCGTGTCCATTTGTTATGTTCGTCTCCGCGGCGCTCCGGCTACTCCCCGCTTCATCTTGTCACAGATGCCTCCGGCAAATCTGCAACAGCAACGCAAAGTACTACAATGTACAATGTCTGGATCGCACGAATCCCACATCCTGTAATGATCTGTGGAAAAACAGAGACGATCTACAAAGGGACTAGTAAGGCCTTTTACGCAGCTGCTATTATAAGATTTAGTGTCGGGGTCATGTCTAGGGAAGGAATTCTCAGCAAAGCCACAGGCCAAGCAAGCAAGGGGCACCAATTTGACTATTCACCGGCCACACTACAGCTCTCAGCTAACCCACCCAGGCAGAATCCTGGGAGCCTGTGGGACACACTGGAACAGAAAACACCATCTGCTCCAGCCAAAAAGATTCACGGAAGAATCCAGCTTAAGCATCAACACAGGCCGATCACTTAAAACAATCATCATGCAAGGCAAACGCTCAGTAAAAGTAGAGCAACTGTGAGAATGCAAAGCTGCAAGTGACACTCGTAATTAGATTTAGGTAGCCTAACACTGCAAATACATGGTTGCGTTGAGTTTGAGAAAATGTACAAAAAATGGCGACCACTGTGTATAGATTTAATCATGTCTAACGTCAGACGCTAAATGGCTGCACTCTCACTTCATGCTATAGGGTTGCCTAAAAAAAACTGTGAAACCACAGCGCTGTAACAAGTAAACAAACATCATATAAAATCTTTATGTTTTCCAAATGACACCTGGAGAGCAAATCAAGAATCTGAATCAAAGCGTTTTGCTTAGAGGGACTTAGTTTCCTCTGCGGCTCAGGGGCGAAAACCCAATTTGGCCCTGGCGTTTAGGCCTGCGTCGACGTGCGAGCTTGTAGAAGTTAACGAAGTGTCGGTGTGTTGTGACTGATGGCAGCCGGCCTCCAGATCACATAAACTGTCATTCGCACACAAACAATGTTATGCCGCCAATTAAAAAAAGACATCTGGACCATATGGATACTTTCTGTGTTGCTTTGCTTAGTTTGACCCAAGTGCATAATTTGCTAATTAATATCAATGCCAGTGTGTAACATGAAAGTCAAGGATTACAATTATTCCATCACAAGGTGTGGGTTTTTTCTTGCTAAAAAATCGCGGCACCTTTTCAGATTTCAAAGCCATTACACAGAGCTGTCTGTCATTGGATATTGGCTACCAGATGATCAGCTAGCTATCACCACTCCACAGCATTGAAGACAAGTAACCTCCCCATACTGTGTCCGTCTAAAGTCCTCATATGCACCACATCTGAAAATGGCAAACCATTCTTTTTATTGGCAAATCCCTACGCATTATTTTGAGTTTATTTTAAATAAGGCTTATGTTATTTTCCTGTTTCCCTCAAAAAAGAAAATGCAATTAGCAATTTCCTAACATTGTAACAGCATGCTGAGCAAGGTGTGATTTTATGGCTTGTTTTTCTTGCTGGCTTGTTAGATCTTGCCGTATCGACTCCTGATGCATAACCCCCACCCTTGTCCCAGTAAGAGTTCTTTTTTCCTCAGACACTGCTGGGGGCACCTTTTCCATTCGCTTGGTGAGGGGAGTGAGGCTCCCCTGCGACCAGCCGCAGGGGAGCCTGGTGGCAAGCAGGACTGACTCCGATAACTATGTGGTGGAAGTCTACAGCAGAGCAGCCCCGGGTCACTGTTAATGCCTCGGGCTCATTATGGGTTGTTTCAGGACATCCTCCCATGAGTCACCAACCAATCTTTGACCATTAAATTGAACCTAAAAGTGAACCACAAAAAATAAGACTATCTGATGTCTCAGTATGACTTTTTTACCCCACGGCTGTACGAGAAACACAACATCCACTCTAATCACTGGATCGAAGCGTGTTTATTTAAACTCTGTGAGACATGCATGGGGCCATGAGGCAGACAGTGGAAAGATGAAAGAGGGAAAGAGCACAGAGCCCCAAAATGGTCCTTGTTTACCATGAGTTGCTCATACAGTCTCATTCACCTTATTTTCATAAACAGCCTCCATTGCTCACAATCACAGAAACACTCCAGCTCATAACATATTTTATGAATCTACTGGGCGAGGGAATTAAAGCATATCAGATTAAAGCGGCTCGATTAGACCTGTGGATCAATGTGCAGCCCCCTTTAAGATTGTAAATGTGGCACAAATAGAGTGCAGGTGAGAAGCGGGTCTTACATCTCGACCTACCATTGTGGAGTCAATTAGGAGCCTGTAACACGGCGTCATCATCCATTTAGGCATGATAAAGCGCAGGAGGTCACGCCTCACACTGGACCACAATCGTCGCTGCATCAGGCACGCTTAGATAGTGCAAGTCTTATCCGTTTAAATAGGGAGGCTGCTGAACCTACAACCCAGACAACAGCGACCATCTACCCCAAAAATGACCCACGCTTTAAGATACGATGGCAACTGACTGAACGATGACAATAGTGAAAAACAGAACAGCTAATACAGACTACATGGACCATATAACAATGATATTCTGATAGTAAGGAGGATGTGTTTATTTAATATTATGGGTTCATTCAGGACATCACATTAGGAAACAAAATAAAATCATGACAATTACAGAAACTATATCCTTTTACTGTACTGTCAATATCAACTCCACGGTCAAAGACAAAATTAACTTGGAGTGCATAGTACTTGATAAGGGTGCATTTGAGAGTTTACATTTCAGATTGGCTGAATTAAAAAGAAAAATTATATGATTTTATATCATTATTTTCTTAACCTATACTTCTTAAGATATGTCAGAGTTGCAAACAGGAAAGATCTGTTTTATTAGTACAGACACATTAGGCGTGCGATCATTGTAAACATCCTGCATTTGTTGTCTAAGAAAAAAAAAAGTCAGTAAAATCAGTCAAATTTGCAGGAGTGTTAATACAACAGGAATGCTGGGAAACATTCAGTTAAAATATGAAAATTGTGTAACGAGCTCCTGCTGTACAGATGTCGTCCGTTTCGGTGGAGCGCTACCCTGAAATTGCTACATTTTTTTTCTAAATCCAATCCATTTGCCACATCAAATGAAAATGGGAAAAATATGTTTGGTAGAGTTTCTCTCGGCCTGCTTGTGGCCCCTCGGGAGGCAGTTGATGAAATGTCAAAACGCACGTCTGCCACGCCGGTGCAGGGCTGTAGGGAGTGTAAATCCTCAAATCGGTCATCCCCACAGAGCGGAAACCAGGGGGCGAATCGGAACTGCACCATGGTTCATTTGAGGAAAATGCCTTTTCCTGCTTGCAAAGTCCCCTCCCCCCTGGAGCGTGAAGTGGCTGGTGCTTATAGACATACACGGGGGACGGGCGATCAAAACAAGAGGAGGATCATATAAACAAAACATTGAAAGGCACACACAGACAGTCTCGGTACATAACTGACTAGGAGGCCAGTCTGAAAGCAAACTCAGGCATTCTCGGAGAAAGGCTCCTCCACATCCCATGTCTGGTGAATGTTGCTTGGCAAAACTGGGCAGCGAACCCAGTCAACTCGGCACAGCCAGGCTGCCCTGGCGATCACGCCTCTCGCAGGCGCGAGAGATGAGTACGCCTGGCGTCTAATTTGGCAGAAAATCAGGGCGGACCTCACCTTCTCCCCATCACAGCTGGAAGCAGTCAGGATCAGGTTATATTTTTACCCTCCGATTACTGGAGCAGAAACGCACATGTTTACATTTAAGGCTAATCCTTCAGCTTTTAATGAACCTGCAGCCCTATTCTTCTGAGAAAGAAATGGGTCCTATTTATTTATTCAGAGTGCTGGTGTGAAACAGACAACCATAGCCCCTGCCCCCTGAACCAGGTCTCCATCCCAGACAGGTGAGACAGCAGGCTTCCTCAGTGGGGCACCTGGTTTTTGATGTGTAGCATCAGTATCAAGCACTGAGCAGCAGGAAGTTGTCCCTTTGTTGTTTCCATAGGAATGGCTCTTCTGCCCCCCCCCACCATTTCCTCTAATACAAACAGGTCATATTCATCTCCCTCTCTGTCCTTCTGCTTTAGAGTTACTCAGTAGCTTCTGCTGTCTCACACTTGTTCATCAAACGGGACGCACACTACTAACATGGATATCCTCTTACAGCCGCGTCGGCGGAACGCAAAACTGCTGCTCCAAGCCATTGGAACACATCCCACCCATTCTTTCTGCTGATCCGTCTATGCAGACAAGGGATTCTTTTCCAAAGGATAATACACTGCTTTTTATGGACCGGAAAAACGAAATTCCTGAAAATTACAAGACTCATAAGCTCTAACATGGGTGTGTAATCCTTGTAATCCTTGAAATTAAAATTCATTGTAAACAATAAAAAGCTGGCAACATACCATTACAATGATGCACCACAGCACACGGATGAACTGCAAAGAAATGACAGAAATTCTGCAAAACTACATGTTCTCTCTTTTGCGTTTCTGTCCAACCCACAGTGAGCTTCCTGGGAATGATAAGTGAAGCGTTTCTCACTGAGCCCGTCCATTCATCCTCTGACTATTTATCCAGCACAGGGTTGTGGGGGTGTGAGCTGCAGCCTATGCCGGGCAGCACAAGGCACAAAGCAGGGAAACAGCCGGCATGGGATGCCAGTGCACAGCAGGCCTCACACTACAGCTCATTTAGAGATGCCAGATCATCTACCTGAATGCCGTTAGATAATGGAAGGAGACGCAGGCAAGGGTAGAACATGCAGACTCCGCAATGAGGCAGGATCCAAACCCTCCTTCGTGGGGGTGTAAGGCAACAACCACCACACCATAGCTGAGTCAACAAATAAAATTACAGTCTGCCAGTCTATTATGATGCCACATTATATGCGGAGCCTATGTTCATTACTTAACTACAGCTACCGATTTGATGGCCCTGAGACATGATACAGATAGACGCCCAGAATCCCAGCAGCAGAAACTCCCTTCCTTTCCTGACAACACCTGTCTATCCTGATCCTTTGAGGAGGGTTCCAGCCAGAGTTGGGTAATTCAGGTCCAGAGAGTAAAAGTCCAGACTGGGATTTTGTTTCACCCAACCAGTTTAGTTCTCTGTGACTGTGACTCTTTATGCTCAACTGGTTGGTTGAAACAAAATCTTGATCTGGACTTTTACTCTCTGTACTTGAATTACACAACTCTGGTTCCAGCACCGTGAATGAACACTTTCACAAGCTGCTGCCAGCAGGTACATAAATATGAAAGGGAGGACCGATGAGTTACTTGCCTCATTCATTTTAGGAGCAAATCAGGCAACAGAGGTTCTCACGTTGACAATTTAATATAACGATTCATGCTGATGTAGCTCCCAGCTTTAAGTCACAGTAAGACAGTATTGCTATCACAGGAGCGGCAGAGGAGAGAGTATGTCTTTCAGATTCCCGCTCCACAGCCAATTAAATTCTTTTTCTCTTGAAAAATGATGACAAGGGCTTAATTAAGCATTTCCAAAGCTTACACATTGCATATGAAGAATCCAGAGGAACTCCAATGCTCTTTTGACTATTTAAAGCAACTTGAAGGCATTACATGAGTCTTTTTCAGATTTTTCAGGCTTCTCACCACCTGGGTCCCTTATACTGTGCTGATGTTTCCAGAAATTTCCATCTGCCCCGACTACAGACGATTGTTAGCTCATTCCACAAATCTACAACAAATACACTTTTTACAATATACAGTAAAAGGATAAAAAGTAAGTTTTAAACCTTTAGCCAAAGAGGATTTCAGTTATTCTAACTAAGCCAAAAGCATTCCTTATAAAAACAGGTACCATCCCCGACATCCTAAATCTCATCCAATCAGCTTCAATTAAGGTCATCAGACAGTGATAATTGTCCACAGGTAATTAGATGACCTCAACTGGCCTCTCATGTCCAGGTCCTTTCAGGAAGAGCTGTTTAAAATTGCACTAGACTAATGTTATTCCACTCACCAAGCTTCATATTACGCTCTTGAACATTACTTCAATAGGCTCACCCAGCAGGAAGTTTCATATGGGCTTAATGAATCCACAGGAAGGGAACCCAGACTGAAGAGCGGCCCGACATGGTGCTGACGGGATGGCTCCATGTGCAAAAATCGTCTCTGAGGCTGTCAACACCAACCTTCTCTACCCCACCCTGCATTTCTTCTGGAATGGAGAAAGTTAAGCCCTGAAAGTTGTGGTGCCTTCCCCATTTCCCGTCACAGTTTTGCATTTCAGCATGAGTGTGAAGACCAGCATTAACTACTAAACCTGAGAAAACAGGGCCTTTCAAAAACGCAGAGCTGCTGTCCTGCACAGCGTGAGTCTCTGAGCGACAAGCGAGGACAGATACTCAGCTTTCAGAGGGTACCTGTTGTTTCCTAGCCTGGTAAAACAAAGATTTAAATCATGAAATCCATTACTCATAAATTCTTAGCAACAACCTCTGTCCCAAGCAATGTACAATCACAGAAAGTTTAATATATACAGATGCAATTTAGGTCAAATAACACAAAGGTCCTGCATCAAGACCTCCTTGGCGACTTCGAGCCTTTCACCCACAAGTTCAACCACAACACATCCCTTGCGTGGCGATTCAGAGAACGAACAGGAAACTCGTCTGTCAAAGCTTCAAATCCGAACATCTGGAATTAATGGCGGGGGTTCACACAAGCAAGAACTTCACCGTGTGCTACGTTCCTGAGTGATGCATGCGAAACCCATGAGGAGCATGCGGAATGACTCTGCTCTACGTCAGCACGGCACCTTCTCCTGCACCCATGTCTTTCACACCACGGACTCTGAACTTTGACCCTGAGATGTGCAAGATGAGACCATATCCAAAAACTGGCATTCCAATGTCCTTCACAGCGTTCCAGGGGAATTCCAAGGAATCTCCAAACACTCCAAGCACTAACGAGGTGACCAATCGAAATCCGAGAGAGAATTTGCTAGACCAGGACATATCTAAGGGAAACCTGCTGCTTTATAGTCTCACAAATGTGCATAGCTGGCCTCCTCTCCCCTTGGACAATTTATATGTGCAGACAGGGGATCATCGACTTGCAGTGATAGCCCAGTGTGACTCGCTCTTGTGGTCTCCTAGCCAAAGACAAGTCTGCACCAAGGATGTCCTGTTTTGTCTCTTAATGTCCAGACTAGAAGCTTCCAGCTCATGATCTGATATTATACTGAAGGTCACTAATGATGCAGTGCTGCATGGCCCTATTGAGACCCCATTTTCAGCATTCTCACCACTGTCCTATCCATCATCATCCTGCACCTCTTGTCTGGAGGATAACATCATGGTGCAGTCTCACATGAAAGGCCTCACTTTGGCTGGCCTTCCTCTTTCCCAGGTCATGACCGTCACCACTGGCCAAATGACAGTTATACCCAGGATGTTAATCTCCTGGTTAGATGTCCATAAGTGAGATATCCATACTAATCACTGCTGAATAAAATGTTTAGCAATACTTTCTATGAATACCCTATTTCTATGTCTACAAGAATCTATGAACACTTTATAATGCATTCATAAACCATTAACTATACTATAACTACAAATCTTTATAAAAAGGCATAACACATTATAGCTATGTTTATTATGCATTATTAATGCTTTATGATGCTCTTATCTATAATGCACGATAGATACCTATAGATACATAGTGCAGTACAAGTATTATACTGACCATTATAGTGCATTATGAAGGTATCTATGGTGCATTATAGATGAGAGCTTCATTGGAGCTTATGAAGTTTTATAATCAACACTATAATGCCTTATAATGTCAATGGAAGATGCTGTAATGTTTTATTTATTCTTATACTGACTATTATAATGCATTATGAAGGTATCTACTCTGTAAAATCCATTATAGATGACAGCTTCAAGTAAAGCGTTACCAATCAATCTAAATACAGGCACTGCTGCCTCACACCTCCAGGATTATGAGTCTGAATCCCACTGCAGTGCTTCTGTAGAATTTGTAAGCTCTCTTGGTGTTGACAAGGGTCCCTTCTGGGAATTCTGCTTCCCTGTGCAGCCAAAAACATGCAATGAGAAGATCTGGCATTTATTAGCTTCCTGTACCATTTGATTGCACTGTATTGGATATGTACCCTGTGCCCCAGTACAGGCTCCAGGCTAATACTATACCGGATAAGCAGCTGGAAGGAGGATGTAGTAAATATACGGTCAGTTTCCCAGGATGGTCTTAACCGATTGTTAAGAAACTGGATTAGAAACCAAATGGTTGCAAGCCCTTAAGGAGCCTCTAAGGTCTTAAAACTGGATTCGCCTGTTATCTAAGTTCTATGTAAATTAGTCAAATTAATACAATAAAATGTACTTTATACTGATGATGTACAGACATATTTTTTACTATACTGTTTGCTACAATTAATTTCCAACAGACTGAAAATTGTTAATTTTGATGACTTTTTTGATGAACATAGTGAAAAAATGCTGTTTTAAATAATGAGACAAGTTAGGTTCAAGTGAGATTCAACAGACATTCATTACCGCATGTGTGCTTGTATGTTCAAAGAAGTTTTAGAAGAAACGTTACTGATAAAATTTTGTCATGGATCTGTTCTAAAGTGGTGATGGACTGTGCAGTATGTATGCTCATTATGGAAGAGATCTGCTGAGTCACAGAATGTCATAGCTGAGATGGGTGCTTCGTCATCAGGAAGAATGACGACACACGTTACAGATCGCTCATTCCTGGGAAGCATTTGCACTCGTGTCCTGTTTTTAAGTTGTCAGCAGGTGGCATCATTAAGCAGAGAATGAGAAAGGGGGGGCACCCAGCCCCACCCCCCCGCGAGTACAGGCAGGAGCACTGTCAGCGCTGCTAGGAGAGCGCAAGGGCATTCAAATACCTTTCCAGTAATACAGATTAGCTAATGCCTTTTGCCGTAACTGCTAAGGATGAGAAATTCTTACTGAAACAGCTATGGCATCGTCAGAAGCCATTATGGCTATAGGTGACAGCTTTACTAGAAGGTACAACATAACAGCTGTCACAAGCTGCCAATACCTGTCATCACTGAGTGTGATGAGACATTAACATGATAAGGCTATGATGGCACCATTGTGACAAATTTAAGGAAAGTAGCATCAGCTCAGGTTCTGTTTTAATTAACTATATTTGTGTGTGCGTGTGTTTGTGTGTGTATATATAGACTACTACTTCGTGTAATTCACCCTATGATTCATCATGCGGTTTCTTTACTGCTGTAAAATACCTTTGATTCCTAATATTAGGACACTGAAGACACCATTTATAGACTTTTATAGGCTTTTAGATAGCCAGACTAAATTAATCATGGACTGAATTCCTGTCGTAAAATTTTAAATGTTTGTTTAGGGCTTATTTCACCTCAAAAATTAGACAGATCCCCTTTGTGAAATAGTATGACCTGCACGTGACTTGGAGATGCCAAAAAAAGCATCAAGTTATAGGAAATCAGAGATTTTACAACAACAGTCCAACACATTTGCTATGGTATGTTTAGAGGGACTGACTCTGGGCTCTGACACGCTCATTTTCTTGGAAACCCCATCTTTAGCTGGTTCGCTCTTGCAATCACGTCTCGACGGCATTCCGCTCATGCAGGTTCACTGGCCGCTCCCACCAGCTCGCCTCGCTCGGCCTCTGCCAGAAGGTTTGATCCCATTAAGAAAATTATGTTATGGAGCATCTGAGATCACACTCAGCCTGGTGGTGGGATGAGGGCAGCCAGGAAAAGGAGCCATGCCAACAGCCTGTGGTGATTTCCTGATTACTGGCAGATGGGCCCTGAGGTACAGGCAGCTGGAGAGACAGCGCATGCAGACGAGTCCGAGACAAAGGTGTCATTTACAAGCTTGGGGACATGCCGCGAGCACCACACCCCCCGAGCTGCACTGTTTCTCCACCACTTTTCAACATTTTCAGTGCTTTTTTCATTAGTGCTAGACATCACTACAGGTTGCTCTCAGGACAAGCAGTGGTAATACTTGGCAAACATCAAAAAGAAAAAGAAAAATACTGATTACAAGTATGCTGTGAGAAGACAGTGAGATATTTGCATATGACAGGGCAATAGAAGCCTGCTTGTTTAATCAAAATGTCATTATTATGTTTAGGGCATTTATTTCCATAGAGTGAAACTAATGACAGTTACCACATGTTTAAAGAGTAGACAATATTCACCCATAAAAGCTCAATAAGCCCAGTGATATGTTGCTGCAGCAACCTTAAGAGCAGCTCTGACAGCCAGCACACGTCCCAGACACATAGCCAAAGCTCTGGAATGATCGCCCACCACCTTGGGCCTGGGGTCACACATATAAGTTGACAGTTGAGCTTTATTGAATCCTTTTAAAAGACTACAATAATGTAGCAGTAATACACTCGATCTATGAATTAGTACACTCTTACTTAATCCCTTAATTAACCAGAAACTAAGTGTTAGTTACATACTGATCCAATGTCTGTTCATCATTAATCGGTCATGATGGGTCATGCATTTCATGCAGTCACTACATTTGTTCATGATTTGTACTTGAGTAGTAACTGACTTACTAAGTTACTCGTGCTTCCTCAAGTAAAGTGCTACCAAAATTAATTCTGGAGGTGCGTTTGTACACTAAAATGTAATAGTTAAATTTAACTAACTCCAGGGACAGACTCCAGGCCCACAGACACCTTGTACTGGATAATTAGCATTGGAAGAAGGATAGATGTAACTATCTATCCCTTAATTCCCTTATAAATTTGAGCCCGAATTGCTTGTTTGAAAGTTTAATAGAAACATGTTGCATCTGTAAGCTTAAATCACCCCCACCGTGATCCTGTCCTGGATAAGCAGATGGAAGATACTTGGATATTGCACCTATAACAGTAACAAATTTCAGTATCTTGTAAGTTTTATTAGGTCCAATGTATACAAACCCTGCCCAAACTCATTAATGCAGAGACTGGCAGGGGCACAAGGTGCACGGTCCCATATTACCAGGAATGAGGACTGTCCATGTATGGGAGGCATTTGATTAATACCTGACCACCACCTGAAATGATGCATGACCCGACTTACCATCTGTATAATGCATTCAAAGCACCAATCAGGCCCCAAGCCTAAAAGAGAATCGGCACACCATGGGGTCACTGACATTACATCCAGTGTTTGGCATTGCAGCAATGGTCTAAAGCCCTGAACTCGGAGAACTTCAGAGGGATACAGCTGTCCCTGCACCTCATCTCTTCGCTCATTGGACATAACCAGGCTCTGACTGACTTCTAAAGCTGCCTGACCCTTTCTGGAGTATTTCTGGAGGTGTGTAACTGTAATGGTAAACATGATGGGCTAGAACACTGGGCCAAATGTAATTATGGTCAGTTATTAAATTTAATTACTTAATAGTTCAGAGTCCCAGTACTATGATTGATTTATCCTGTTTAACTTGAATACAATTTTTTTTACAATTGTCGAGGGACCTACATGAACCCACGAGCTCAGATATTACATTTATTTTTTGTTTCCATTAATATACACATAACAAGCCTCTCAGAGGAGCTGACCTTCAAATCTACGCAGATGCAACATGTACTTGATCTGTTTTATAACAACTCAGTTTACCGATTTTCCTCACTGTGCAAGATTGTGCTGTGATTAACTCCCAAACTCTGCTGACCTTTCCAAATGATACATTTTTAAAGGTGTGTAACGATGGTAATTCATAATATTATGACTCCTAAAATAATACAGTGCTAAATATAATTATGGTCAGTTATTAAATTTAATTACTTAATAGTTTGGAGTCCTTGTACCATGGTTGATTAATCCTGTTTAAGGTGAATATGAAATTTTTACGACTGCTGAGGGGTGCAAACCAACCACATCCATTTCAGGTAACACTTCAATTTTTATTTTCATTACTGTACCTATAAAACTTCTTAACCCACCTTAACCTTAAAACCATAAACAGGTGTATCACTGACATCATTAACTTGTAAAAGCCCAATTAAATGGTAATTTACAGGCTTTTTTGAACAGAAACTAGCTAACATGCTCAGTGCCCCCCTGGAAACGTTATTGTAGATCCCTGGCTTTATGTTCGCCGCATCAACGCAGCGCTCGATGCTTATTTAAAGACACAGTATACACTTTATGGCTAGGACTCCAAGTAGTGGTGCCCCAAAGCCCTCGGGCTGTACCGGTACCCCCAGCGCCCCCCGTACCTCATCTCATAAGTGCTGTACTGAACTAATTTCGCCAGTCTTAAGGAGTCGCACATGGTGTTTTAGGTGTCACTTGGGCGTTCATTAAGCCATGTTATAAAACTTGTAGTACTTTGGAGACTGAGTAATGGGTATCTGCGCTCGGTAAAATTATGCCATGATTTAGAAAATACAGAATTAAAGAATGACTTCGAATAAGACACTAATAACACTTCACAGACTGGATCCTGCTCTAAAATATGTTAAACAAAAATACAATAATTAAGTTATATATTATGTAGCTCATGATTAACGCATCAATGAGCATTATTGCAAAGCAGTTATATTTCAAATATAACCAGTTATAGTTAATGATGTATTTATTATTTGATTTGACCTTCATGACGGCACTTTCCATAAAAGCGTTTTCAAGCTCAGGCTTGCTTTCTCTCATATCGTGCGGTGAAAATGCAACAAGTATTCACGTTCATTTTTTACTATTGTGCACCGCGGGCATTTCCATCTCCAAATTACGGGCGAACACCCTGCGACCTGCTGCCTTACTGTCAGCCCCATCAATATATTAATGCCGCAAACTCACCCTGATACATAAGAACATGTCGTGCGCGTATTTTATAATAGTACCGCATCAAATATTCATATTCAGTGTACCTGTCTAGTATCTTCACTTTGGATGGCCCGTCCCTGATACCTTAAAATCACTACATCATCGCCTTACCTTGAAGGGTTCTCGCATGATAACACGGTAAGTTGTAATAATTCCAGTTAAATTTGATAAATGATTTGCTAATATGACTAAACAAGCACGCGCATATAATAATCACCTCCTTTATATACCTGATCACAGCTGCCGTGCACACATTTCCTCTACATCTGCAACACGATTTCTCCAAATAAAAATAAACGAGTGTATATTAATACAAAATCATTTGCACGTAGTCTATACATACGGAACACTTCATATAGACCTACTTATTTAAAAGAAGTTTAGCCGAAGCAACTTTTTCCCCTCGTTCAATGCAGATGTACAGTGTGTGCGATACAGTGAATCTTACACTGACCTCTTTTGCTCCTTTTCCAGTGGTGCAGCTGACAGTGACTATGATCCACGCAGTTCAGGACGATAAGAGCCAAAGAGAAAAGTCGAAACTGCATCTGGACAGCTGTGCCTGAGCTCTTCACACCCGAATCACAAGTGTCAATATTACTATAATTTTCCACTCTTCCTCCTCCTTTTATGCGTTGTTTTTATGCAGAAGTCTTCGAAGAAAAAAAAATCAGATCATATGCGAATTCCAAAAAGTCACAGACGAGCCGCGACAAAATAGTTTAAAGTCTTTAAGGGATAACATTTTATGAGGCGCGTAAAATTGTCCTGGATGTCCCCTCGTTTGCTGTAAAACAAAAGGAACATGCAAACATCATGTAGATTCTAGCAACTAAAAGAATTTACCGACTGACTTTGAAATGAACAGTACAAAAAATGCTTGGGCTGAGTTACTGTCCAATATTTTGCGCTGCATTTAAAACCACATTTTAATCAGGTAGTTACAGGGATTCCGATTATTGCAAGCGATTTTTTTGCGCAGTGTTTAACACGGAAAATATTTTTATTGCGCAGGTTGAATTACCTTTATTAATTAGAGGCGAGTCCGCTTCATTAAGCTGCAGCTCCTTCTGTAAAACCGTGAGCTCGGCGCAGGCAGCATCTCTCCTGTGCGAAAGTTGGTCAACAGATATGTTTGGAGTACAACCTTTCCCCCTCAACCACTCGTTTCAAATAACCCTTTCATCCTCCGATCTCCTGATTGAAAGCTTGTCCTTATTTAGAATCGCGGTCACTTATGATAACCTACAATTAAAACCTTATAGCAGCTTTATTTGCAGCAGACAAATGGAGGAACAAGCATACTGATTTTGAATAGTTTACATCTGCGCTCGGTTGAGGTTAAGTAGTACCATAGGTTTTCATAGTTTATCTTTTTTTTAGTTGGGCGTTTGTTCGTCTCACATGAGGATGTGGGGTTCTCTTAGACGACATGCATGTTTTTAAAAACCCCCCGTGGGTCTTGACTCATACTTTTTCTCTCCTTTGCAGAGATTTTTGAAAATGACACGCGTTTCATTGCCGTCCGCCGCGCTCCTCGGGGTCCTAGCGCTTGGTGGGGTATCTCAGCCCTGCATTCATCCAAATACCCAGTCCTACTGCAGACTAAATACCAATTTTTACACGGCCAGCTTAGTTTTCACCTCGATTTATCACCATTTACATTACATTACAGGGTATTACGTACACGGATTCACGAAAGAGTGCAAATTAGTCAATTCTGGGACAAGTAGCTTATGTGTAATATTTCCCTAGTGTCTGTCTGATATTCTATCAAAATTTACATTAAATTGCAACGTCTTTGTAAACGGAAACAGCTCCGACTTTGATGCGTATCATTCGCTTGTTTCTAAGCTGGCAAGTAAACCAGTTCTGAATAATGCAGCGATTTCTGCCGGCTGACTAACATATCCATTATTTTCCCAAAGAGCCTGATAACAATAAAAGAGGAATCAAATATAAAGCTGCTGTATTTGGTGAATACGTATGAATTAAAGAACCAGTTAAATAGGAAAAATAAAGACAGCTTTTTAAGTTAATTTCGAGAATATTGCCATACGACCATCAGTACGATATATTATATATAAACGAGGTAATGACTGTACATACAATTAAACGTTTTACACAGTTACTCCTTTACTAAGACGTTTTAATCGTTTTAAATCTTCGAATTTTTTTTAAAATTTTTTTAAGTGTAGTACAAGGTTAAAATTGCTTTGCCTAATTTGGCCACTAGATGTGGTGCTCAATCTTAAGTACGAAAGTAGTGTGAATTTCTCGTTTTTGTGCAGTTGCCTATTAAGTAACACACAGATGTGTATACACACACACACACACTTCAGTAAACAGACACTATATATAATAAGTATTAAGGACACGACGTGATTTCATGAAACCAAAAGGGTGACAATGACAGACATTTCTGACCGGTTACTGTCATACTTGAATTTCATCCAGAAAAATACACCAAGCCACAGAACATGTCCCTCATTACAGAGCAAGGACATACTGCATTGCTAAAAATGACTCTTACACTGGAATTCCATTTATTCATATAAAGAAATAAATCAAGGAGAAGTCGAACCATTTTGAAGAGATGTTTATTGAACAAAAATTGACCTGGTGTGAGAAACTACTGTCAGATGTACCAAAAATGCAAGCTTCTGCTGTCTGGATGATCTGGTGGGGGGGGGAAGTTCTTCATCCTCATTTGCTTAATTTAATAAAATCCAGAATCTTGGGCGGCCCAGTTTGGAGTCTGAAAAGCATGACAGGGAAAACAAGATATAAATTCTTTATCCACAGAGGGGAAAAAAAGAGAAGCTTTTCTTGTTCAGGACTAAGCTGTTTGGAATTTGAATCAGGATTAAGTGTTGCCAAAAACATCTTCAGCATCATTGCAATACAATCACTAATGAGAGCAGCCCTCGCTGTGTTTAATTAGCACAATCACTGCCTTCTGCACTATTCAACCATTAAAAGATACCCAACGCGCCTGCAACCCACACCGAACTACCTCACACATTAAAAGGCTGCAACCCAGGGCTGAGGGGGTAGCGCAGATCTGTACTGGGTCTCTGAAAACTTCAAAATGTATTTCTAAAATCTTAATTTTTAAACATGCGCCAAAACTAGTCTTCAAACTTTACAGATCCATGCACTAAGCATGTTGGTTTAAAAAGTGTGTGTGTGAGAGAGAAAGACAGAGAGACAGTTTGCCTGCTGTCAGCAGAGACCGAGCTCTGAAGTATCACTGGCAGAGTGATAAAAGCTGAAACTGTGTGAAGCAGGGCCACTAGCAGTTTCTGCACATTGCCCCGGGCCCACCGCAGAGCTTTCGTTTAAGAAACAGGACTGATAAGTAGCAGGAAGACCTTCCAGGTCACCTCTCAGGACTGCAGCCGAAGCGAACATTTCATTTAAAAAAAAAAAAAAAAAAAACAGACGACACTCGCCTCATTTCGGTTGTTGTGGTTCAGTTTCTTCTCAATGTTCATGGCCAGCATCTGACTGCGGAAGGAGAGGCTTTTGGTCTTCTCAATCACCTGCTGATAGGGGGACACTGCATTGTTCCCCATCACCACGTGGCCCTGAAACGCCGAAGGAAGGTACGTCAAGACGAGTCATGCTGAGGGTCCGTGCGGTTGCCACGGTTGCACGCAATACCAAAGTGAATCTGAGGAACAGCAGGCTTCCCAATTCCATGGAGCACCACCTCTGTCAGGGGGTAAGGCCCGTCTGGCTCGAATTAAGCATCTACTACCACTGAAAGTCTTTCTGAAAAAAACTTTAGACGTCTCTGTACTGTATCCTAGCATGCATTTCCCCATTATACTTGATTAAGCATGTGTGTGCATCCACACAAGCCTATCCTTGACTCTCCTCTTAGGAAAAGACAGAAAACGCCCTGCCAGGACCTAATCTATCTATTTTCCAAGCTGCACCCCTCATAACGAGGAGGCTAGTCCATCCAAAATGGAACATCTCAGGGAAAAGGAAACAGCTCACCAGTTTGGAGTCTATTTTTGCGTCCAGCCTGGCATTGCGGATGAGGTTGACGATCCATCTCTCTGCCTCGTCGGGGGTCATGTTCAGCTTGTCTGCCAGCATGCTGAAATGTGAGAATCGCTGTGATGCTGCAGCTCAGAGAGACAAGGCCAAGCTACTGCCCTCAGCTTTCAACAAAGCCTTCATTTAACTCGAAATACACTGAGCTAAACCATAAAAAAAATGAATATGTCTCTTTAGACCATCACACAATTTTCCCCACATTATTTCATTGTAACATTTTTTTTTTTAGTTTGTGAGAAAGACCCATTTCAACATTTGTTTAATGATTTAACATAAACTTATGATGTACAGATTAAATTTCTTCAGCTAAAACTTAAACAGGATATATAAAAACAACTTGTACAGCAGTTAAAACAGTAAAAGGAAAGGCAAGCCACACATATCTATACACAAAGTCTTAGCAGCCCATACATGCATAACTATGTGCAACAAGGCTGGAATCTTCACATAATTCTGAATCTGTCCATTTCCATTTCTGTTATTCTCCCCTTTCCAGAAACAGAGAGGCGGGGAGGAGATTTCTGACACAGCACCATGCCAAGCTCCTCGCACACTCATTTTCCGACAATCGTTCCCTTGACTGGTCGATTCCCGCCGGGATAATAACAAAGGTCATTTCACGGTGGTTTGGGGCGTGGATTGTTTCCACGAGCTGTGAAGGCAAGGCGCTGCCCAGGAGTGCGGGACACGGCGAGAATGCAGCGGTGCGGCACTGGGCAGGCACTCAGCCGTGGGGTGGCTGTCAGTGTCACTTAAAGAAGATGATGCCAAATTGGGGGGGGGGTGAACAGTGTCCTCAAGACTCTTTAAGAAGAAGGTGGGAGACTCTCACTACATCCCAATATCTAGCAGAGCGAGACCCCGACAAGGTAACCAAGGAGACATTAACAACTTATTGATGGACCAATGACCACAGGAAACATGCACGGGGAGTTCTTCCAAATTATACACGGCTTCTGACGATGTAGGGCTGGTTTACAAAGGGAGGGGCGGCAGGGAAAGCAGTGGTAACCGCAACGAAAGGTGGGCAGCTATTGTGTACATACCAAAACGGAAAAACTAAATCAAATTAAACAGACAACCGATGTTCTATGAAACGTAGATTGTGTTTCTGAGTAGGATCTCTGGATGTGCATAACTACAGGTCTTTGCAATGAAGAACAGGATGAGCTTGAAATGTTTAAATTCCCATTCTATCCCACCAAATTTATTCAGAGAAAGTTTACGACAAAGCAAAATGGCTCTGTCTTTCAGACTCTTAAGACATTGCTCTGAAAACATTATATTTACATGCTCTGTCAAATCACTTGCACATTGGTGACCTCAAACAAGTTCGCTGTGATGTCAGGACCAGGGCAAAACCCACTGGTTTAGAGCACTGGTAAAATGCTCACTGGGGGCCGTATGAAACAGCCGACTACCAACCATGATCCATACCAAGAAGGAAAACTGAAGAAAAAAATAAACTAACCTAATCACCTTATTCATATTATTAAAAAAACAATAGTGTGGATCTGACCACAATGAATAGTCTAATACGTATATCTAATTTCCCCTTTAAGATCATTTACTTGAAATAGCACTGTACGGAAGCCAAGAAATATCGCTTTTCAAATACCGTTTTCTCGTGAGAATGGAATAATTTTCTTCAGATTGAGAAAATGAGCATTGTTTTCTTGTGATAAAATAATTACAAGGATCAACAAAGTGCCTAAGGCTTATTATATTACAGCCACAGTGTGTCACTGGTGGAGTTATCCTCTTTGGAATGGCAGTAGAGCAGGAATATATTGATCAGCGTAATCAAGGCTTGACACAGGCTAAAGTAGCTTTATGCCTTGCTTTTGAAAATATTAACATTTGTGTTCATCATCTACGTGAGCCTGATGCCACTATATTACACTACTTGTAATATTGTGTCTTGTAATTTTTGATTTAGAGTTTCCTCAGGTTTTTCAAGTCCATGATGAAGGGACACATACTGAAACTTATGAATAAAACACATAATCTTTGCTATCACAATACCATCCATCCATTTTCTATACGCAATTGTCCTATGCTGGGTCTTGGGGGTCCAGAGTCTATTCCGGAAGCTACAGACACAAGGAAGGGAATAACCCAGGATGGGGCATCAACCCATCGCAGGGCACACTCACACAACATCCACACACACATGCACACCTACAGGCAATTCAGTAACTCCAATTAACCACAGCATGTTTTTGGACTGTGGGGGGAAACCGGAACACCCAGAGGAAAATTCGAAGCTGAGAAGTTGGACCCTGATTCTGAGTGCCCTAACAAAGGAATATTTAACCATGTGTTACGTAAGATTTGGGATGTTCGGCTGTCAGTCAGAACCGGCCTTTCCTCCATCCTGGGGCTGGTGCTGGGTTCGCTGCCTTTTCAAAGCTTGCTTGCAGTGCATTAGAGATGAGATCTTCATAAAGCATTCATAAGGCATAATACACATGGCTATAATGTTATACCTTTTTATAAATAAATAGTTATAGCTGTCTCTATAATACTTTATGAATGCATTTTGAAGGTATCTATAACACACATGGGTACTTTGAGTAAAGGTTTACCGGAAATTATTCTGTGATCACAAGAAAGCAGTCAAAAAAATAACGAAGAGATCAATAATCCATGGCCTTTCTCGGATTCCGTAGCATTGTACCCATAGAGGTTAATACATTAATATTTACCATTTACCAGTGACCCATAATAGCCCAAGGTCAGATGACTGCCAACTTGTATTAAACACAAAACACTTTTACAAATCAAATTCAGCACACAGGAGTGCCCCCTCCCCCATGACAACAGGCTGTTCTAATTTGCCTCTTCTGTGAAGAAGCTTTGAAAGGGCAGCGAACCCAGTACCAGCCCCAGGATGGAGGAAAGGCCGGTTCTGACTGACAGCCAAACGACCTGAGTCTTACATCAGCAGTAACACATGGTTAAACATTCCTGTGTTAGGGCACTCAGACTCAGGGTCCAACTTCTCAGCTTGGATTTAGATTGATTCTTTGAGAAACCAGACTAGATGCACAGCCTCCAAGTAATACAGTTATACCACAGAATTACCCTTTTCACATGAAGGTACAATTCCAGTGACTGCAAATGAGCGAAATGTAAATGACAGATAGCAGTGAAAGAATGAATCAGCACATAACGTGCCACCAGGCTTCCTGAGCCATCCAAGTTCGACGTCTCATTCTTTAGGTCGAAGAATCCACATACAAGACACACGCAAAGAGGAGGAGCCCTTTTCGGGTTTCACTGTGTAAAGGGGGGTATTCCACAAAGCAAGATTTTTTGCTTAGTCAAATAACTTGTTAGATTTAAGGCAGTCTCGCCTAAATATAAGTGAATAAAGTCCATCTTGCTCAGATTACCTTAAATCCAACAAGTTAGCTGACTCAGCAAGAAATCAGCTTTCTGGAACACCCCCAAGGAGTCCCCGTAAGAGGCAGGCAGTACCTGAAGACCCGGCCTCAATGTGATGCCCAAAGCTCCACTGAAACAACCAGATCCAATTATACTATAGGGCTGATTGCATCTTGCAGAGTTCATTTCATAACAGGAAATCAAAACGGTACGAGACTTGCCCATTTTATACAGCGGAAAGCCAAATGACTAAAACAAGGATACAGGGCAGAGCAGAGGAAGGTCTGGAGACAACCAGGCTACTGTTCGTTAGCTCAAATCATGGTATTTTCTGCCCCGCTTTTAACATAACATCACCCCACACGTGTGAACACAAACTGCTTACAAACAAACCACTACCAAAGATTAATCTTATTTTGTTATCACAGTATCATAACTAACAGCAGACAGCCAACAAATCTTGATTTGTGGCCCTCGAGGTTGTACAAAGTGTGATTATCGAACTACAGATGAATCCCAAAATATTCCGTTTGCCTCCAGGTGGTTTGGTACAAAGCGAATGCACCGATAACGGCAGCAGCTTTCAACTCGACCACTAGCCTACCACAGGTATGCATTTCCCTGATGAAAATAATGGTTTAATCAGACTGAAAGAAGCCACACATCATAACAAGCCCACAGCAGATAAATTACTGAGCCAACAGCTTTCAAGTTAAATATTTAGGTTAACACATCTCCTCTAACCAATTGGCCTGTAAAAATTGGATTAGTGCTGCAGATCTCAATTATGAAATTACAACCATATTTAACACCCTTTGGACAGTTAAACATTTTGTCTAACAGTAACTTGGTCGGCCAGACTGGGGGACCCACAGAAGACCCACAAAAGCAGACATAAGCAAGCACATAACCCCAAAGTCGAGCCTCATAACTGCCAAGAACTGCCCACTACAGATGTCGTGCTGGATGGAGCTGTCTTTGGATGCCATGATTTCTTGAAGGTACAAAAAATTTCAGGGCCCTCTGGACAGCAGATCGGTGATAGATAGCACTCACCTGATGCTGATGCACTGGTGGATACGGCAGAAGGTCTCAAAGATGAAGAGACGAGCATTCTCAATGAAGTCCTCCAGACAAGCCACCAAGAAGAAGTCGTTCACCAGGACCTGCAATACAACAGTGACGGGAATGAGCCCAAAACCAGTGACACTTTACAGTGCCAAAGACCACATGCATGGAGAGAAACTAGGCTCGGAAGGTTGGACATCATTGTTCAAATAAAATTTGAATCGTAAAAAATATTTTGATAAATCAATGGCAAAAATTCATGTTCGAATTTAAGATTCATGTAGGCTACAATTAGTCATCTAACATGTCTTTCCTTATTTTTGTTATCCCTAAAGGGGGCCACATACATCAAATGAAATCAACGTCGTTTCAACAAGCATCAGTGCATCACCTGTGTAGGGCCCCCAAGGCAAACTGTTTTTATTCAGATCCCACCCACGGTCCATGACAGGCTCACAAAGTGACACTGTGGGGTTGATCAGCAAGACCAACTATACAGTCACTGGCATGCTTTGCACCACACAATAATTAAAATGACCTCTACACGTTAAACTGTTAAAAGACACAATGCATTATTTCTTTAATCGCGTTAATGCCTGCAGTATTTTGATACCCAAATGGGAGAGTAGTATGAGCATAGATTTTAATGGAGACCAATAATATTCCTTCCTGGTAGCAAAGAATGCAAGAGTTTAGGTCATTATGTTGCACAGAATCCCAAAATTCACACTTAAAAAAATACTCTATTCTCCAAACCCGCTACTGTGAGAGGTGTCAGGAAAACTGCATATCGATGTTAAGTTTTTCCCTGAAATAAATGTAAATAGCTGTATACCGTCTAAGATATGTTTAGGACAAAGATACAATTTAATCGCCAGCCGTCTCTCCGAGTTACCATCTCACAGGAAAGGTGTGCTGCCTGGTTCATTTCATTCATGCATGCATAGGATAAAAATACCATATATTTGTTTTATTTTGTTGAAGACGTACAAGTTAAAATCTTAAGATTTTTCATGTTATTACATGTACATTCAGAGGTTATCAGGTTTCTGCTTTTTGAGGCATTTGGCAATATTGTTTTATATTATAGATCAATAGTGTGGAGTACATGCAATTATATGTACATATATTTTACCAGTAAATCATCAAGGTGTGTGATTAAATAATTAACATCCATACTTACAATACATTGAGCAGATGGCAACAAGAAAAGGCCATTCTAACCTTTTTAAAAGCACTGAAATTTAGCTTGTACTTGCTTGCAATGAGTATTTTTTTAATGAATGATCTGTATAAGTTTAAGTCAAACCATAAAACTAATATTGAAATATGGGTCAACTTCAAAAATTTTTTTGAAAAATGTTACAATGACAAAGTTTGTTTTTTGTAGAACAATTCATATTACTATAACCGTTATAGATATATTAAGTATGTAAATTTGTTGCTTTGATTTGATGATTTTTGATGATTTGATCAAATAACTTTTTTGCATGTAACCACAATAAACAATCAATAAACCCATATTTCAATGTAATATGTATATTTTTGCTGATTTCTTAAAATCATTTCTTGTGTTCTCATCTCTGTAACTCTTGCCCCAGATTTGATTAAATGTTTTTGTTTTATTTCCAGTTATAAATGATAATATAACAATATTACCCCTGAGGCAAGTTTGACAATTTAGAAAATTCAGTTGTTTGAGTCTGTCTTCAAACTAGGCTTAAAAATTAGAGAAAAGTGATATGTTACAGTAATGAGATCATGAGAATGACTCATATACTCCCTGGTGTGACAATTCTACATTAAGTTGGGGATTCAATGTATGCATATTTATGATTGCAAAAGTTTTAAATGTTAGGTGCGATTAATCGCAATTAAATCTCAAAAAACACTGTGTGATTAGTTTTTTTTCCCCGATTCACAGTTCTAAGAGTGTAAATTAATATGTGCATTCATGTGTTTATGTTGTAAATAGTATATGTCATAACTGTGTAACATTTGTCATGGGAATGAGGGCTTCATTAGTCTCACGTAAATTGTTGGCTTCCCTCTCATAATTAGAGTGAAAGCAGAGGTAAAAAAAAATAGAGCAACTTCCATGTCCTTTATTAAAATGATTCACACACAAGCTACAATATGTTTATTTGTGTACTGTATGTGGGTCTGCTGCATCGAAAACATTCTGCATCTTCAATTTTTTAACCCTCTGGAGTCGACAATGCGACGTGCGGGATAAAATCAAAATCTCACCAACGAGTGTTGTCCTAGAAACATGAAACGCCCCTGGAAATCCTTGAACGGACTACTTTTCAAATGTATATAGGTAACGGCTAAATTGATTTTACAGGTTTGTGAGGGAAATAAAGAACAACAGAGTCAGGAAGCAGCGCTTATCACCCACCTATTTGCAAATAGTGATATTCATATGATAACGATATGGTAATCTGGCAATCATTATTGGGTCAAGAAAACCTGAAAATGCCCGATTTTATGCCTTTAAATAAAAGCTCATGGCTGTTTTATGTTTACAATAAAAGTGGAGCTACAACTTTTTATTTTGTGATGTGGGATAGTTTTCACTGAGGAAATACGATTAAAATATATTTATTCATGACAGGATAACCGCGAATTCGGATAAACAGTAAATTTTGTTATATTTTAGTGGGGTGTGCCGTTTAGGCTAACGCAGTGAACAACGTGGTATATTTTTACTCAAATTTTTTAACTGTCATAATTACGAGTGCATAAACAATAAAAAGGTGTGTTAAACAGCATTTAGGTGCGTTTACACTCCACTACACCCTTGACTGCAACCAAAACATTATAATCATTATTTAATACTGTTATGCAACAGTATAGGTTTTGAATTAGCCCATTTTACTGTCTTTTACATATGCAGGATTTATATTTGAAAAGGGAACAACAGTGTTTGTGATTCATGGTATGTCAGTTCCATGTACCGAGCTCTCCTTATTCAACCATGCAGGAGGTAAAGACAGATTTTCATCTTTATTCTATGGCACCTTTAAAAATAATGCCAAAAATAATGGCAAATTATCCTTTGGTCATAGTATCTATTCAGTGTTGTGCTATATGTGATATTTAAGTAAAACAAATGAAGCCAAGACAGGCAGCTGCAAAAGTTTCAGCGTCTGTCTTTGCAGTGTCTTGTCTCCTTGGCAATCGATCTGCTCTTCTCTGATTGGTTGTTGACAAGTGTCCCCTGCCTTAATTAGTTGCCCTGTATCTCACTTTGTTGCTGGCAACATTGCTCAAAAAGTTGCCCAATGTATAATCACCTTAAGGATCAGTCACTAGGGGAAGACTTCTGCGAATTAATTTGATTAGTGTGAGAATCACAAGAATACGAAGCTAAAACAACTCCAGCAAAGGTGAAAAGCAGAGTCTGGAAACCGAGCAAACGGACATATTCAACAACGTTAATATTAGACGTAGCGTGAAGCAAAGGCAGCATTTCTTTGCATGATGTTGTTTTAAGTTTTATCCTCATAGACCTATGAGATGTCTAATGTTAAATCATTAGATATTTTATCATCTGCTTTAGATTGCTTTTCTCGTTGCTGCTGTTTTGTTTAACTTACTTAACTTGCTGTAACTGGCTAATTTCTGCAGATTTCCGTGGACCATAAGCAATAAAATGCGAATAGCCTACTACCTGTTGGCTGCCGTTTCTGTCCAGTGGGTTGCTAAATAAATTAAAATGTGTTATTTTATATTATTGTCTCCTCATCATTTTCCAGTAGCAGTCTAACATTACAGGTTTCACCTTTCATGGCCAGTTGCACACAACGGGCTTAGGCTACTGCGCAATGATGGGCTGGGTCTATAATACAATTGTATAATTAATGTTTGAATTTCTTCGAACGAAGAATCTGTTATTATAAAAAATGAGTTGCCAGGGCCTAGGAAGAACAGAGCAGAAGTTCCAAAGCTAAAGGTCAAAGAGCAGCAAACAAATACTGCTGTGTATAAGCAAAAGAAACTCTGTTCTTGTTGTAAAACATATTTTAATTATTCTGCTGTGTTATCACAAGTTAATTAGTATTACATAGTGCACATATTTGTGCTCCCAAACAGGACAATGTTGAGTCCATCTGGTTCTCAATTCCCCATGGATCACAAATTTCAAGAAGTTTAAAAAGACAACAAAAAGTAACAACTATTTAGATGGCTTATTCAATGTTTCTGTGGAACAAGGACTCAGAGGACGCAATTGCCAATACACCCTGTCACTTCCTCCTGACTCGGTGTCGAGATGGAGGCCGGGGCTTTCAAAGCAGGCCCCTCAGTGCCCTTTCCATCTGCTAGCTAGCCCTCACATCAGACAGTGATTCCACCAGGGCAACGAGAGCAGTGGCAACGCGAAACTGCGGCTGACAGACCCCACAGAGTTCCAGGGGAGAAGAGCCATTACTTTTCTGCTCAATTATAATAAACCACTTTGATGAGCCAGATGGAATTCCAAAACATTTGCGTTTTTTTTTTTTTTTTTAACAAATCAGTCCATTGTAGCACAGAAATTGATGGACAGTTCCATGCTTTTTGTCACGGGGAGAAAATGATCATGGTATGAGACACAAACACTAAATGACGCCCATATAGAGACATCTGCACAGATATTTTTTTAATTTATGGCAAAATTTCACATTACAAACGTGTAGAAAGTGACTTCCTTGCAAATTCAATGTATATCAATACCAGAATCATATGTTATGCACATGCAATTCTTCATACTGTACAGAAACTTTCAATACTGGTACTTGACAGGAAGTTAATGGTAAAGGCAAGGTACCAAAGGTACAGTACCTGGCATAGTGGAAAAGCGCAGCTGTAGCGAATGCTAGCACCCCCAGATACTTGGGCTAAAACGATTACTCAAATAATTCATTAAAAAAAAATAAAATAAAAATCCATGAAGAAAATTCTCTGCCTCGATTATTCATTTTATGATCCATGGAAATTATTATGCAGACTGCAGCAGTGCATGGACAATTTTTATGGAGCACCGACATTTTTGTATGGTGGAATGGAGGAAACAGCAGCGAAGAGTGAAATGAAAACACAAGCGGTAGCAGAAATTACTACTGCTTGATTATGGCAAAAATCACAATTGTGATTATTTTGGTCAATATTGAGATTGCGGTTTTTTTTTGTTTTTTTTTTTTTAAACACAATTACTCATTGACAATTACTCATACACACTTATCAAACTTAAAAAAAAAAAAAAAAAACACATTTTTAAGCACTAATTATATCCATCACAGAAAACGTGATACTTAGTTGTTGAAATGCTGCTGTAAACAGCTGAGTTTAATGGCGTTAAAATTTTCTCAGAACCTTCGTTAAACTGCTCATTCAGCAAAATTCTCACACTGTCTACTAGCATCAGTATGGTAAAAACAAGAATCTCTTAAAATACTGATAAATACAGTCCCTTCATAAACTGGGGGACCTTACTGTTAGCAGCTAATTATGCTAGATGCTAGCCCCAGTAACAGATTACTGTGCTAACTACAAAATGAGGAGTGTGTGTAATGCCATATTTTTACATATATTTTGACAATGTGGTTTCTGTACATTCTGGACAGTCGTGTGGACAGCAGAGGTGAGCAACAAACTTCAGATTTTGGGCAGAGTAATATTTTATGTGCACGTTTTAATGCTACTTTCTAGATTATGTGACCTGATTTTAACCTGAACACAACCAAATTCTTTTTATTCAAAGAGACTAAATAAATGGGAAATAAATTCTCTTTTTCAGTAAACCACAGTCTCTTATGGACAATTTTATGAGAATGCCTCAACCATGTTCACCAGTGACAGCATTTTGAACATGCTCATGTTGCACCCGTTTACACTTTGTTCTAAAATGCATCTTGGGCGACCGCTTTGCAAGTGGACAGCGCTAAATACAAGCGTAAGCGACCACCAAGATGCATTGTGACCTGATCGCTCAAACCACTTCCCAAGGTGGTCTGGGGCACATTTCACCACATCTCTTTTGTAGTGTAAACGCTAATGTGTAATGTGCTGATGTGTACCCGACAAGGATGTCACAATAATTGTGTGCAGGGCAGTAACAAAATCTGAACACAAGTGTTCAGCTCTAAGCTTTGCAGATGCATGATAGATACGTGTAAACTGAAATGTGTCTTGATTGTCTGCTTGTGATCCGATTGTCCAAGATGCATTTTAAAACCAAGTATAAACTGGGCCTACGTGTCCGCTTTTTATATTTTGAACTTTTCAGTAAATTTTTACCTTAACAGTATATACAGATGCAACAGGGCAGTTAATGCACTGAACAGAATGGACTGCACTTTTGTTTTGACTAAATTTGCACAGCAAATAACATGAAAACCACTATTTGTTTCTTCAAAGACCCGGCTGGCTTTAGTTCATTCTCACACTTCAGCAAAATACTTATTTTAATTGAATACTAGATTATTTGTTAAAATAAAAATTGATAGAATACTCAATTATAAAAACTATCAACAGCTGCAGCCCTAATAGATGCATAAATATAGAAGATCACAGCTTTGCGGCACCCAACAGGATTCACAGAGGACTCACCAAACCATTCAGCTAGTTTTTGCCACATGGCTGTTTAGCATGCATCTAGAAGCAATAACATCACAGTTAATAGTCTAAATTAGTAACTGGAATGTATTAATTAAAATTTAAAAATTAAATGTGAACATTTTTACTTTTCCTGCAGAGAAACATGTTTCGTGATGCTTCAATCGCAGAACCATTTAGGACTCAAAACAGTATCAGGAGTAGGTGTCTTTTTTTAATAATTCTGAAAAAATTCAACTTTAAAAACTACACTGCCAGAACTCTTATTACAAAAATGGCTTTTGTCGGTAATCAAGCACTACCTTGCCGGATATGCAGCATACACATTAATGCAGTTGTGTTTACTTAATTCTCTTAAAATTGGCAATAATTTCATGGGGCTGCACCCAATTAAATCAAGAAAAAGTGACAATTTTTTTTAAAAAACCTCAATCTTCAGAATACAGGCCAATTATATCCTTTTCCAACTCTTTCTCTTCTCTAAACGTTAACAACCAGAGCGCTGTGGTTTTGGTCGCACTACACCAGATACTAAAATTCCACCTACGTAAAAATTAAACCCATGAAATGTTAACTATGTATCAATTTTGCAACAAAAATTGTCTTCCAAAGGTACATTCTTAATTCAACTCAGGTCCTACTACAATGTAAACTGCCATTTGTATATTACCATACAAAATGTCTTACCGGGTGCAGAAAAATTCATGAAAAGGTATAGAGTGTCACCATTTTTTGTGCAATGTAAGGACCTTGAACATAACATTTGCCTGCCCAGAGACAGGAAACAATCTCAATCTCATTAGTGCTTCTTAAATTGTGGGACGTTTTCTAATAAACGGTATTTTAATCAGTTACTTCACAGTTATCCATGGAAACTAAGCTTTTGCCCAAACCATACAAATTTACTTGTAACCATTCATATAGGTTTAATTAAAATCAAGTTTCCTTTCACTATAAAAAGTAAATGAAACAGTTACACCAGGAGTCGTCACATAGAAATGCAGTAATCACTTTGGTTTTGCAATGACCGAGAAACAGCATCATTTACAGAGTCAATTATTACCGTCAATGATGGATATATTTTGTAAAAGAGTAGAGATTTAGCTATTGGATTCCAGGTTTCCATACCAACTCAAAAATGAAGTGATGAGCGTGAAAATGGTTGACAACAGATTTGCCAAAAATTAAGCTCATCTACCATGAAATTGACTTTTTGCCACTGAAACCTCAAAACCTGTAATGTACTGAAGCCCTTGGGAATCCAAATCTCAAACCTTGACAAAGAGCCAACCAGCTCAGCTCCCCAACTCAACTCAAGGCCTTCCTGAGTTCAGTCAGCTTTTCCTGTGGGTAGGGGAACCATTCACTCAGTAGCAGATAAGATGCAAGGACCTCCCCCCCCTCAACGTTAACTCTCTGGCAGGGTGCTGGGAGGGAGAAAAACCGTAGACCGTCTGTGGGTCCCTGAGGATCAGGCTGGGAAACACAGCTTTACATGGAAGCCACATCAACTGGCAGCAGCAAAACAGCGAGGGGGGTGGGCGCACAATTTTAACCACTCATTACCAATCTTAAGTGACCGAATGCTTCTCCCCTCTTCAAAGATCAATTTGAAAAGGCACGGGGAAGGGTGGGAGGCATTTAATGAGAGGAAAACGCAAAGAGGGCAAGCTGACAAGAACACATACGCGACAACTAATGAGGCCTGGGTTAGTGGGGGATGAAAAGGGAAAAGCCTCACAGCTTACTTACAGTTATAGGCAGGGTCAAAGGTCCATGATGCAGACCATGTGTGTGTATACAATTAAATAAGGGGAGTGGGACATGTACATAGACCTCATGCAAATGAGGTAGTCTCTGACGGGCAGCTCAGATCCTGTAAGATGATATTCACTGTCCCACGGACAGTATGTACTCTAATATCACACACACTTGGTGTTTTTGTGGTCTGCTTACCCCCCTGACCCCCCCATGTAAACCAATATGGAAAAATGTTATAAAAATGTAATTGTTCTTGTAAACGGTCATACTTCTACAGATGGAGACCAGGAGGACAGAGTGAAGCCGTGTTTGGAGGGGGGCGTCCGCGCCCCAACGCTTACAGCGGCATAGAGTAGGTGCTGCTCTCCGACTTACCGACTCACACTCCCGCAGCTTCTTCTGCGCACTGTCGAAGTCGAAGTTGACGTACAAGCACTCCACAAACTCCGTGATGGGGTCCTTGTATGTGTAAGACTCCTAATGAGAGGATAAATTCACAAAATCTCAGTGTCCATACAAGTACATTTACTTAGCTGATGCTTTTATTCAATGTGACATAGAAGCAGGGTCAGCCAGTCCCTGGGGCAATTGGGGTTAAGGGCTTTGCTTGAGACCCAGTGGTAAAATCAATTGGCCAACCACGAGGCTTGAAGCATCCTTCTGATCACAGGCACAAAGCCTTAACCCACAGAGCCACACACCATCCAAAAAAGGATTCACCTCGGCTAGTACTGGGCTTGAACCCAAGATGTTCCACACACCAACTTAAAGGCATGAGGCAGTAAACACAAGATCTCCGACCAACCACAGCGGTGAGCAAACAGAGTTTTATTGGGATAAGAGGAAGCCATTTTTACAGCTACGTTAGCCTCTGGACACTAAAATCATTGCAGGAACTGTAACTGAACCTAAACACTGCAGACTGGACCCATTCCAAAAGATCCAGCAGCTCAATCATGCAACAACTGAGAGACCAGAAAAACAAGCCTTCAGAAACACTTTGCATACCAACTCAGAACTTTAAAAAGAACCTATATTAATCATGCCATTTGAAACCAGAGGAAAAGCAGATCTCATCAGATCAAAGGGCAGCAATCCGGGACCAGAGAAGACAGGACCGCTTGGAATGTTTTGTAAAGGAAGATTTTTCTAACAGTCATCAGCAATGTTGTAGGGTATTAGGGTGCGTCTCCCAGTCAAAAAAACGACAAAAAAAAAAACAGCCCCACAAATTGTTACCATGTTCTGATTACCATGACCTGCTGCTCGTTCACTCACAAAACATCTGAACAGCCGTTGCCCTCTTGGATAAGTCCATTAGGTAGTTGGCACACTAATTCCCCCATTTAAATGACCTATGGCAGGAAAGCTACGAGGTGGCCGATAGTGTGCAGATGGCTGAGCCCCCACCTGCTGGATGACCTTCACCAGGTCCTTGAGAACCTGTCGCCGTTTCCGAACGTCCTTGTTGGTAATGACGGCGGTAGTCAGGTAGCGCAGTATGTGAGGGCACATGGTCTGAATGGCATTGAGGTACCTGGGAAAGAGGAAACATTACCTATGATACCAAACATTCGTAATGCATGAAAACCACACTGATGTACATCCATTGCCCCTCAGATAAGTCCATTATGGCACTTTTCTACTGGCATACAGGAACCGAGCCGCAACGCACCACGAAGAGAGACTAGTTCAGCATGTTTCCAGTTCACTCCGGTTATCCACTGCAGAAGGGTCGGCTCAGTTGCTGGGTTTGGAGAGCAACAGTATCGTAAAATCAAAGAGACGCTTATTCACTGCTAACATGTACATCATGATTTACTGCTTGATCCTAGCGAAATTAACATTAGCATTAACACACTGTGATGTGCGAGACTAATGACGAATAATGAATAATATACAGGTTATGGCCTTTTTCCTTCAGATAACCCAGGCATCCAGGCGCTGACCAGCAGTATCTTTGTTCGACAAAATCAGATGGTGGTCATGCAACCAACCATCATGTCATGGTATGGCTTGGTTCTTTGTGACAATGGAAAAGCACCGTAAGGCATTCAGCCCTCTAATTCCCCCATTTAAATGATCTATGGTAGGAAAACTACGATGTTGGCCATCATGTGGAAACAGCTGAGCTCCCACTTGCTACAATTTCATTGGATATAAGTAAGAATTTCATTGTATTTTATAACATCCTGTACTTAATATATGTAACGATACATCTTCAAATCTTGTTGTACAGGCAGAAGACTGGTTAGTAGGAACCTACAGATAACCCTAAGAGGCTGGAGGAGAGAGACGGAAATTAGATTCCAGTTTACAGCGCATTCCCTTTGTTGGTTTTTTCTTCCCATGTTCTGAATCTGTTTAAGGAGAATCCTGGAGAGCCTTGGATTACATCGTCATCATTATCAATGATAAAACATTACGTCATAGCGGCCAGCCCTACTTTGGAGGCAATTATTCTACATGGTGTGTCACTGACCTACTTCATTTGAATGAAGCTGAATCCCATTGGGGGACAGGAAATGACAAAGCACTTGATGGCAGAACTGAGGTTTCCAGATCTGCATCAAACTTAACCTGAACCAGTTACGTGTAATCGTATTAATGGGTAAAAATATGTTTCATATGAGCTCAAGCGCTTTGTCAGCCATTAATTACAGATATGAACACAAACGGTCATCTCAGTCAGCCAAGCTTGAAAGTTGTCTAGAGAACAGTGGGTGCAATATTCTCCTTGTCTGAGGAAGACAGCGCAGCTCCGATTTCACAACGCAAAATTAAAATCAACATGGATGCCCATGTGCAATATCCACCCTGTGCTACAGCGGGCATTGTGTTTCCCATTTGTACCCATACTGCAGGGCATCCAATGACAACATCTATGCGGTTGCCCTTGGAACTAATTAGACGAGATACCCAGTGAGATTCAGCTATTGCCTTTCTCTGAAGCCTTGTTGTTCAGCTTCTCAGATCGCAGAAAAAAAAAAAAATCAATGCTGGAATGCAAGACCTGGGAGGAGTTCAACACACAATCTCCCTTCCAAGTCACAACACACAATGTCCCATCCATCTATATTGCTGGGATCTGTTCAATATCGCATCTGCTCTCACCGTGCCTCGTAGGCAAGTCGGCATTTCGTAATACAACCGGCTTTAACAGGTGACTCGGGTGCACGTTAAAGTACTCCAAGAATGCTTTCATTACAAACAAAATGAGCTAAAATTAGCAGGGCTGAAGTCAATAAAGGTTTGGCCAGAGATAAATTCAACGTAAGCGAATACGTTTGGCTATAACGGCAGAGGGCAAGTGGCCTGCGCTCGGACAAAATCCAAAGCTGGATGGAAACTGCATCATGGGGCGGCATGGAGAGAGGTCACCAAAAAATTTTAAGACTTCACACTGACAACCGGATTCAGGATTTTTTTTTTATTACACCACATTAACCACAGCGAAGAAGTTAGCTAAGCAAAGACTCTGTGAAAGTAGCATGTTAAATGCAAAAGAACGAGACATAAAACTATTCCACTAAAATGATCGATGCAAAGACAATACCTTATATCAGATGTACTGGCAAGCAACTCCATAAATATATGATACAATGTGTTTCTATTCAAAATAACTTCTTGAAATAAAATTACATTATTGAAGAGCTAGTAGCATATTACAAGGCTGCTAGCCACATCGGTCTGCTGACAAGGGATCACATTTTCCCCTCAGTAAACGATAACACAGCGAAATGCAGCCTTACAGGTTTCACAACAGGTGAATGGCTAATTTTGCATTGAACGAGTATCACTGTGCTGTTACGGCCTATGGGGCTGCGAAGGGCCTACCTGAAAGTAGTGCAAGGTTATGGAGATGTTCGCCTTGTGAGGGCCAATAGAGGACGTGCTGCGGGGGCAAGAGGCCAAGGGACCAAAAAGCAGACATGCAGGGAGCACGCGGGTGGCGATCGCCCAACTCAAACTAGCAGTAAATGTCAAAAGAATCTTTGTGTTATAGTCATTCACTTGGGCCGAAAAAAAATATCTTTTTTTGTAAACAGGAATCAAAACATTCTTTTATGAAACGTAGATGCCAATGTCATGGTTTACATTAAGCACAATTTGGTTAATAATATGAAACCGAACTCCAAAACACATTAAAATAGGTGCTTTGATAGTGGACCACAATAAAAACATTTCCTTTCAGCACCGCATGTGGAATCAATAGCTGGGAATGGAGATGATGCTTTGGTCACAAACGCATGAGACGCTCTGCGCTGGCTCTGAACTCCTGCACCAGCCACGGCCCGGGCCTCTGCCCCCCAGCACCCACAAATCCTGCTGGCTTTTTAAACTTGCCCACCCCACTGGGTCTCATCCCGACTGACTGAAGAGCTTTGGCTGAGGATGCTTACTGCGGCTGGTAGAGGAACAGCTCGATGATGTTGTCCCGGCCTTTGGGGTGGTTGAAAAAGACGAAGAGGGACCAGTGGATGAGCCAGGTCCTCTGCTGCAGGGACTGGAGGGGCGAGCTGACGGACTTTCAGGAAGGAAGGGTGGAGAAGCAGTTACCTTCCCAGCATGCAACACTGCCATTCCCTGCTGTCTCACTGCCACGACTTACAACTACAGAACAGAATGAAGATGCATGGCCGAGTCCACACGCCAACCACTGCATCAACGCCTAACAGCGTGACGCAACGCCATAAACGATAACTTTTCTCCTCAGGCTGAGAAAAAGATCCATTCCAATAAAAAAAGTACTGAACACAACCCCAAAAAGGATTCTGCAGATCTGGTAATAAATGCTCAGAGCAAACTAAAACCTACAAAACCAGAAAATACAGGAAACCCATTATCAACCAAATTTGTACACACTTAATTGGAAGATTAAGAAAAATATATATTTATGCTTTATACAAACCAAATGAAACAGGATATGCCACACCAGGCTAATGACAATCGCCAAGCAGAGAACATTTACATTGTTATCGATGGTCTCCCTTAACCGGGTGAGGTCTTCCATGGCCGCCTCCCAGTTCTGCATAAGTATTTCTGAGGCCAGTTTCCCCCATAAGGAGCTGAGAGCGTTTCTGTCTGTGGAAGGAACCTGTGACAAGCAGCCAATCAGCCAGAAGAACGGACACCTCACAGACATAAGAACATAAGAAATTTACAAACGAGAGGAGGCCATTCGGCCCATCAAGCTAACTGAGGTGTAAACCTTTACTGGGATTAAGCAGCTTCATGACACCAAAGTACATTTAACATTAGCTTGGACATTCACATGTGAGGTAATGCCAGGAAGTGCCACAATAAAGTCAGCTTTTCACACTGAGTGCCAATAATAATATTAACATATAAATGACAAAACAAAGACATATTTTCCCAAAAAACTGGATGCAGAATTATGACTTTACAAGAGTATAACTCAGAAGCGTGACAAAGTAATGTTTAGCAGTACAAGGAAGAATGTTGCTTGGCAGTTGTTTGCTATATGGTCCAAGAACTGAAGAACTTACCAGAACACGGAAGAAGTAGAGATACTCAGCAGCTCCTGAGTAGTTTCCGCACTCGTACTGGAACTTGGCATACCTATACAGAGTGTCCAGGTACTCCTGGCGAAACTGAAATACACAATACGGAATGAGGCGAGATTTAACTAAAACAATCACTGCTGGCTCCTCAGTAATGATGGTATAACAACTCATCATTCGAGCTCTCAAAGTTTCACTAATGTTACTTCCTCAACCACATTTAAAAGATGCACAAAGGCCGCTGACGTCTATCCGACACGTAACACAGCCTCAAATTTCTAGTCTGGCCATGCACTTGGGCTTGCGGTTGGACCACCTGGTCACGAACATTTCTCAATCAGGCCTGCAAACGTAAATCCCAGCGTTCGTAAAACCCAGACGTGACTCGACGTAGAAGGTGTGAGTGAACATCCCAACAGACCATTGACTTCACAAAGGAACAAACAGAAGACGCACATAAAGAACAGATCTGTTGGTACTTACGCCATGCTTCTCAGCCAGATAATCAAACAGCATCCTTCCGTCTCTACAAGAGAGAAAACATCCTTGTAACTAAAGCTGAGGCTTCTACCAAATCAAAAAATTGCACTCAATATAAAGCACAAATGCAATTTTAAAGGGTAAAAAAACCAGAGACCACAGCGAAAAATTTTGTTTCACTCTTTTGTCAATTTATGGGTATATGTCTGTGTGATATACATTTTTTTGTAAAGTGCAGCCTGGCTCTTCCTTGCTTCTCATTGGATGTTTTTCCACCGCACCAAGTACGGCACATCTGGTACAGTACTTTCACTTTACCATTGACTTCTGGTCAAGTACCAGCACCGAAGGTTCCAGTACTGAAAGTGCCAAGCCAGCTGGGGTACTTCATTTTTACTTTGGGGTGGGACTTGAAATGCTTTCTTTGTTGATTGGTTATGCAAATAGAATTGCCTCAAACGCAATACAAACACCACCTTGAGAACAGTTTTGAAATCAGAAAATGATAAACAAAAGTTAAAAAAGGGGGGGGGGGGCGGGGCTTTGGTCGTTATAAT
>JAODLD010000052.1:17910226-17929295 GCA_026781065.1 Mormyrops boulengeri | reverse complement strand
CAAGACTTCAGGCAGTCATTGCCTGCAGAGGGTTTTCAACTAAGTATTAGAATTGACACAATTGTATTATAATACAAATCCTAAATATATAATTTGTCCAATTATTTATGAGTCATTGAAAGGAGGTGATTGTGTTGAAAAATTACTTTAGTTTATTTTTATGCAATGTTTTTGTTCTACATACTGAATTAAAGCTGAAAGTCTGCACTTCAACTGCACCTGACTTGTTTCTTTTAAAATGTATTGTGGTAATGTACAGAACTTAAAAACTGAAAAACTTTGTCTCTGTCCAAATATTTATGGACTGATTGTACATCTATAATCCTCTACCATCTGAAGAACAATCTGTCCATAAATGGAATTCTGTCTTGTGTCTGACATTAAAAATCGAAACCTTTTTGGCTGAATGATTTGAATGTTGATATTCAACGTTCGCCTGCTGTTTCAGCAAAAATGCCTTACGCTATACAAAACCAATCAAGAAAAAGTCTTCACAGATTTATCTTATAAACAAAATTTGATCTGAAGAAGTCATTATCATTGATGCAGGTTTAATTTTTTTTATTTAGTAGTAAGTGATTATACACACAGACTAATTTCCTTGTGTGTCCAAAAGTGCTTCCTGAATATGAATATGAGGGAAATAAACCTATAATTACCATTTGTTTTCTGCTTGGCAATCAGCATAATCTGAGAGTAAAGGGACCGATCTCTTGACATAAAAGGTGCCCAGGAAGTGGTCATTACTAACAAAGATGCCTGCAATACAGCAAGGCACTCACTTCTTAGGTTTCAAGTTTCAAGTTTTAGTGTCACATGTGTTTGGAGGGACACGGTGCAATTCTTGTGCCACAGTTATGGGGGGGAGGGGTACAGGAGAATTGGGGGACAGGATAAACAGTAGTGCAATACAAGACAAGACTGCAATATAAGAATAAGTAAACATGATAAATAAGTAATAAGTAGATGGCATGGGGATGAGGATGTGCAAATTGACAACCATACAGTATATAATATTGATTAAATGCAGAAGTGCTATCTGAACAATACGATGCAGTGGTGAACAGATGCAGGTCCTCAGTTGTTTAGAAATCTGCCGGCTTGAGGAAGGAACACTTTCAGAACTAAGAGGATTTGAACTCATTTTTCATACAGAAATTTCTATTAGCAGAGTTTAACATACTGTAGGATTATCTAGAAAAAGATACTTATTCAATAACCCTTTTCAGAAATGTTTAAAGTAAAAACAATTTTACAATTATTGTTTTATCTTGTTGTTTTTTAAACTAAGTGAAATAAAACCACGTACATGAAAATAAGACTAGTTCCTGATGTAATTCACTGTAATTTTGTCATGAACTGTTTGTGCACTTTCTATTTGTATCCAAAGGACTACATTTTATTAAACAGGATGTTTAAATCAGCAGCATTCATAATGTGAGACTCTTGGTGAAAATCGTCAAAGTGATCTTGCATAAAATCCTGAAATCTGAGTGTCTGCAGAGGCCCATAGGAAATACGTCATGTTTTATTCATCTAAGCGTTGCTGTGTTGCTGGGATTCGCACCTCAGTTCTCCTGTCAGAAAAAGGCTACAGAGTGTTTTAACAGCCACTTGTCCTTTATGGCGAAATGAGAGAACAGAAAGATGGTTTTTAACTCCCCAACTTATTTTACCATCTCGAGAGAAACATAAATGTCTTTGCTGATACCTCAGCTGTGGTGATGCAATATTTGGCAGTATTGTCAGTAATCTGTATAGATCCTTTATTATCGTCATTACAAAACTTAAATTATTGTTATTACTGACTCATTAATTTGTGCAACTATGGATTACAAATGTCTGACAATAGCCTTCTGTGTGTAACATATTGTATCTTCCCAAAGCTGGGTAATAGAAGGATAATTGCTATTCAGCTCGTGACACTTTGACATTTTAAATGGTTCGCTGTAACAGGATGTGTGGGAATCTGACTGTGGGAGAAAAGGTGCAGAATGACAAGTGGATTCGACTGTTCAGCTCAGGCATCTACCGATTCCTGTGATAATTCTTCACTTGTTCATCAGCTCACCATTTCTGTGAGAGACGTCAGCAGAAGCTGGAAACATTAGTCAGCTTTGTATTGTTATACTTTACTCCTACGTTTGTTCTCTCACATAATAATTTTTCCTTCCATTATGCCATTAACTAAAAATGGAACAAGAAAGCAAATAGGAGGCCATAATATTGGTAACATGAACAATGCTCGGGGCAACATCTGTTTTTTGTATCCTGTTGGTCAGCTGTAATGAAAAATCTGCATTGTTTGTCCTACTTTCGCTCTGATATAACTACACTCCACTTTCTTCTGTGCTTCTGTGGATTTCTTTGGTGGCTGATTATTCAGAAGGAAACTTCAGCTGATACCTGTGCTCAGAAACCCATGGATAATGCACAGAAAAAATATAAGCAGAAATACAGTAAGTCTCATCATTTGTTCTTTCTTTAATTTCATAGCATTAGGCTGATTTTTGTGGTTGTATTGAACACGACTGGTATAGATTTTGAGTGTAATCCTATGCTTGGTGAGGTTTACGTTGAGCTTAATATGGAACAGTTAACATTAAATACACTTCTGTTGTAAATAATACAGGCTTGGTAATAATTCTGGCCCATTATGAGAAATTTGACTAAAACATCAAAGCCCTTTCCTTCCTCGTTATTCTGATTACAGGCGCATTTCAGCAATGTTGCAAGAGGAAATGCAACGGTGGTGGTTTATCGTTTCCTGCTGCAGTGCATGTGATGCAGGAGAAGAAGATGGAAGATCATACAGCTGTTGTTGTTAAACATTTTCACCATGGCCACCACTGAAAGGCTAGACAGCTACATTACCTTTGCCTCATAGTTACAATGTCAATTTGCACAGAGCCTTGTTTGTCACAATGGAGGCTCTCCCCTGAGCATGGACATATTGTATTTTCAGCAACACAGGAAAAGTCATGGGTGGACTGGCAGCTCAAAGCAGCCTGGGAATTGTTATCAAGCAGTCATGGGGGGAGGGGGATGTAGCTTCTAGGTATACATGGACAGGGGTGTCTTAATGGTTAGGGAAGTGCACTTGTAATTGAAAGATTGCTGGTTCAAATCCCCGACCTGAGCAAGGTACCGCCCCCAAGCACTGCTCCCCGGGCGCTGAATTAGCTGCCCCCTGCTATGTCACATATGGGTCAAATGCAGAGGACCCATTTTGTTGCTGATCACCTAATTCTACTAGGGGTATATTCTCTTGATCCCTATCATGTAGACTATATAATGCCGCTGTTGGATTGAAGGCCTGGTCCTCAAAAAACCGGCTGCAAGACTTGGACACTATCCAGTGAGTTTAGACGAAGACTGGACTCCTTTGGTACTGTGTCTTTTTGGAGAACCCTTGGGTACCGCTGCTTTGTTTTTATGTCGAACGAGCGGTTGCTCAGGGAGTCCCAAATAAGGCACATTACCTGCATTGAGATGGAGTGTCAGTTACGGCACTACGACCATGTGGCGCGTTTCCCTGAGGGTGATCCGGCTCGCAGGATCCTCATCGCTGAGAACTCAAGGGGCCGGACCAGGCCAAGGGGATGCTCACTTAACACCTGGCTGCGGCAGATAGATGGTCATTTCTGGAGGGTGAGACCGGACTGTGTGCCGGCCTGGGGGGTCGCACGTTCCTCAACATGATCTGACCTGACCTGGTGGTGGAGAAGCATTACTCAGGGAGGTCTGGGAACAACAGAGTGAATAATCCACATGCTGTGCAAACGCTACATACTGCAAAGTTATAATCTGGGATAAAGGAACTGCATAAGCAATATCAGGCTTTCTGTAGCACCATGGTCTCTTTTTAGTGAAAAAGAATCAGTTGAAATTTCATATGTTTATAGATGTCTCCCTCTCATTTCAGCAGGCATGCCTGTGCAGACATTCTAACCTATTGGTAATCATAGCAGTAAATAATGTTACAGTAACTTATTCAAACTTTAGTATTAGTTTGGTACATCAAACATGAACACTGAACTAGACTGAACAAACTATTTCCTTTTTAAAACTTATGCAAATCTGTTGAGTGTAAGCTAAATTAAACAAACTGAATTAATTTCATACTGCAGAATGTAAAGTTATCCTGTAGGTATGGATTTTTAGTTCAGCTTCTTGATGGGCTCAGTTGATTATAAATGACAGAGTGGAGTACAGCCTGTGATACTGCAGAAAAAATTCAAATAAAACGGCTCCCTTCTCCCCATGGTTACTGGCTGGCCTAAAAATAACTGGAATGAGTGTCATGCAGGTGAGGGATAGATGATGCAATGCAACGTGATGCTCTCTGTTTATTATTGTACTATTATTATACTTTGGCGTGATGACTCAAATTAGAGAGCAGCTCACATTTGCCAACCTTGAATATGTCAATCATACTTAAAATTATGTTTAGGAAATAGAATAGAATAGAGAAGAATGGAACAGAATAGAGATACTTTATTCATTCCTGCTGTCTTTTCACCTACCCCATCTTGCTCTCCATGAGACACATGGCACATACACAGGTGAGAGCAGGCTGGGGGGGGAGGGGGGCAGAGTGTAGGGGGGTCAACCAGCTTTCAGCACAGATGGAGTGACTGGGGGTTAAGGTTGGCCTTGCTCAGTGCTGTCAGACTGCTGGCCATGGATTTTGAACCTTATTATACCTTGTGAATGTTTTATATGGTAACATAATGGTGAATATATACAAAAACATATAAATATGCAGTTTATAAATAGAACAGTATGTAAATATATGTACATGAATAATAGTTTATGTATAATATAGAATATATAATTCTTATATGTACACACTTATTTCTTGGCTGTTAAATGAATCTCAGTGTTTTTCTTTTACTACTAGACAAAATTAAAGTTTTTTTTAGCCAAGGATATGGACGGGGGGGTAATTTATTAGTGAAAAAAGGTGATTTACAAACAGAAGTGGCGCTTATCGAGAGTGCTGTGCTGCAGGTGAAAGCAGGCGCCTCACTTCAGCATCACTCATGGGTTACCTTCTCTGTTAATGTCTTCAGTATCCTCAGGTATAAAAAAAAAATCAAGGTCACCCTAGTGGTGATGCACAGTGGAAGAGATTTTGGAACAAAAATGAGGAGTCTTGCAATTTAATGAAAAGAAATAAATGAATATGATTAACATTCTGGCTGTGATGGATGGATTTGTGGCAGACTGACAGATAAGCGTCGCTCCCACGCTTTCCCTGCAATGCGGCACATTTCCTTACCTTGCCACAACATTATATATGTATAACCTCAGGGTCCACTAAGAATCCCTTTTACTCTGCCTGTTTTTCAAAGTCTCTCCCTGCCTGGAGATAACTGCTGGGACGCCTGCACATCGCTGCTGTCTAGGGGGACCTTCTCTCTGTGCCTCATTTTTAAGTCTTTTTTTTTTGAAGAAGGAGATATCGGAGGAATGAGCTTGGGGTGACAGTTCTTTCCCCTCGACTTTATGGTTTTATAGTTATAGTATAAATCCTCTTCAGGATAGATTTAGCCTAAGAAAGTGTCTTCAGAAAGACAGATATTTACACTCACATTCACTGCTTTATTGATTGAATTTCCCCTTTCATAGATGACAATGTAACTCTATTCTACCGAATTATAAAGATTTACTCATTGTTGTATTCCTGTTAAGACTACACACATGAAGTAGATAAAAAATCTAACAATTCAAGCAAATACTTAATTCCCCATAGGATTTTGTCTTGTATTATGACTGTATATACTGTATCTTATACATAACACACTGCCAATATGAAGCTTATTATCTTCAAATACAAACTCTTCAAAGACAATTCTATAAATGTACTGTGTTTTTCAAAGAAATTGCATAAAAAGCAGAGAGTTGAGTGATGGGAACACTGCTGTGCCTCCTATATCTGTGCTGCTCTAGTCGCTGTATTTGTCATGACATGCGGGATGAAGGACTAAAAAGCAGGTGTTTGGGTGAACGAGGAAGGTTTATTGAAACCAAAACTGAACAGAATTGAGCAGGGGCTGGAAAACCAATGGAACCGTGAGGGGTCAAACGCGGGGGGACTGTTACAGGGAAGGACATGCCCAGACAGGAGGAGCGACATTAATGACCGACCTGGGGATGATGAGACAAACAGGTACTTAAGTATCAAGACTAATGAGGGGTAACAAACAGGTGTGGCTCATCAGGGTCCTGCTAGGAAGGACATGACAGGCAGATGTGACCATATTGGTGCTCAAAAGCGTCTTGGTGATGATATTTCAAAATTAGTATCCTTTGACTATGATGACTCACAAGTGCCCTTACTTTCATTTATACTTTTAAAGTTTATAATTATTATGTTCATTATTTCAGCTACAAAAAACCCTCATAATCTTTGAAGAAGATACTGGAATATATTAGACTCTGTCTTTTTTGTAACTGAAATAAAAATGTGAATGTGTCACAGAGGAGTACATGTCCTCAGAGATGGACAGTATTTAAACTAAACGTGTTTAAAAATATATTTAATTACTTTTGAATGTTTTGTAATTTGTATTTTTCAGGTCTGAAAAAAAATCTTGTTACAGAATACTTTGAGAGATTGTATTTTATGTATTTAAAATAAATAAATATGTGATTTTATTTATTTATTTTCTGTCATTTTAAGAACCTTCATCACCAGCCTTACAGACAATTGAATGCTAGATGCAAGGAAATCACATGACATATCCTGCTGTGCCCAGCTTGCTCTTTGTGAACTTCATTCTCTTATGACCAGTAATCCTAGGAAAGGAGATGCTTTGGGGCAAAAATGTATTGAAATATACAGATACTGCTCACTGAATGTCATTATATAGGACAGAAAAATAGAGCAATTAGCAAACAACAGTGCTGTACTCTAGAACTTGTAGAATTTACTTGCTAGCCTGCTAGTGGCATTCTAATTTCAACAGGCATGTTCAGGCAGTGGCGTCTTGTGGTTTGTCATATAAGGCTTCATTGACTGCATTAAAGATAAAATCAGGCTATATATATATAAAAGTCTCTTCCTCGAGTTTGTGCATGTTCAGCACCCTACTGTAAGAAAGCAGGAAATTCACGCATTATGATAATTAATTTGTGAAAGCATTGGTGTGTCTCCTTGCACATGCATACACACGCCGGCACCTGTGTCAATCATTACCACTGGGTATAAATTAAGCATATTACAGTTCTGAATCAGAGATTAAAACCGCAATATGACATTGTGTTCCGTGACACAAGACCAGGACAGAGGGTTCCGAGCAACCAGGTTTATTGTGGATGAAACAGAGAATGGTCAATAAACGAAGCAGGGTCTTAATCGGGATCCGTCCGCACAGGTTACCAAGAGCCGAACGTGTTCTGAAGCCATAATCAAGAGGGGGTCCGAGGGTTGAGTAGCCGGGAGGTCTGTCGGAGGACACAGACGCACGAAGGGGAAACCACGAGGAAAGTCACGGGGAGGGTGGCAGGAGGTGCGGGTAACTCGGGGAGGGCCAGACGGACGGAACGTAACTGCGGGGAAGACTGAGAGTTAGAGTGCTCAGTAGTGGCGTGCCAACAATGCCTTGCACCGACCTGTTGCTGGTGCCAGGTCTAAATAGGGAGTCCTATTGGGGGTAAGCTGGATCAGCTGTCATCATGGAGGGGGCGTGTCTGGGTGGGTGTGACACATTGTGAACAACTGTATTGTGGTTCTGTCTCCCAGATCCCCTCCAACCTCAACCCAGTGCTGCAAATGCAGCCTGGGAAACTCTCATTACATTACTAGTGTTACAAAAGTAATTTTTCATTTCACAATTAACACTATAGCACAAAATTATTCCATTTAAAATCAGGGTAATCTGTATATTCGTCATGTACCATTACTATTTTATATGTATTTTTGTAATTTCAAATTACAAATTACTTGTATTGGTGTATCAAACCAATGTTTTGCATTTTATTTTGTTACCTTTGATGAGAAAATATTTGTAATTTGTAACGAGATACTTATTGATGTATTTGTGCCCATCTCTGCCTGTCATTTTTCATATCTGGTGACCTTGAGATGAATGTCATCTCAAAAACTAGTTTTAGCACGTCACTCTTTTCACAGAGGAATTACGAAAAAAAAAAACTACTAATGTGGATAAGCAGAATATCTTTCATGCAGTCTGTAACCTAGCAATCTGTAAAGCAGGACTGCAGGAGACCGGATTGGCCGAACCTGCTCAGCAGGTCATCATTGACATACAGGGGACGGTGATGTATATGGTCAGAGCAGAGAGAGGTGATTTTAGCTGTGAGATAAGCTGTGCTTTGTTTACATTGCACTGAGGCTCCATGCTTATGGTGTTCTGATTTCACTCTGGTTTATTCCAAAATAAGACTTGCTCAGTAAGGAGCTGACTATGCCCAAATTCAATGCATTCTTTCACACATTTGATTTTGCTTATTTCCTGGTTCTTGGTGTGCCTCACTAATGGTTTGATAATGACCCTAAATTATTCACCAGTGCTGTTCAGCTCTTTACACATTAAAATCACTGCTTGTAAGATATAGTAGGCAGGCATCTGAAACAGCAGAGGAAGTGACTTACTCTCCAAACAGTTACTTCAGGAAAGTGACTCAGGGTATAGAAACAGCTTCTTTAATAACATGGTATCACCTAGCATGCAACAAAAATATTTTTTCTGTACTTGAGAGGGTGGTGATAAGAAGTGTTTCAATTGTTCCTCCTTAATATACACTAAATCCAAGATTTAAGGGCCAAACCTAGGTGTTAGCCAGCAAAACCAATTCCTAGTGATTTCTATTGTTTATCTATTTGTATATGTATTTCTTATTTTTGGGGACATTGCATGAGAATTGTTACTATTTATTTGTTATATACTGCTTCTATTTAGTAGTATACAAAAAGTCAAAGATTTTATTACTGAAAAGAGAAGTAATTATAACATTTAATGAAGGAAATGTATGAGGTAACATGTAAATGAATTACTGCTATCTCAGTTGTATTGTATTTGCACCTGAAATGACCCCTTTGATTTGTCTCTTATGTAAGACATGAGATTCTTCACTTTTCATTCCTCTAATGAAATGAAATTCCTGTGTTACATTCTTTCATCAGTCAGTATACTCCATAGTTATTATCCCAAGTTAAATGTTACCCAGTTGATACTTGCATACACATTTTGAAATTCCAAGTAAAACAAAGTTCATTTCACTGGGAACTTAAGATCCCAGAGACTGAATTTGAGTAAGTTGAGTAAGTATATCTGTTATATAATAAATAGTTGAATCCATGTTGAAACCATGTTTTCCACAGTAAGGCCATATTTTGACATATGTCATTCATTTTCTTTCCTAGCTTTCAGCTTAGATATTCTGCCTATATTAGATTTCAGTGTGAAATTGAGTTTACTTCTGGTATTTCACCCTGTTTGTATTTCCCTACAATATTTTCTTACACTTTCTTTACTTTTCCACTATTTAGTTTAACTTAAATATGTGTGAAAAGCATTAAGTGGTGGTCTGGGGAAACAAGGAGATGTTTCTAGTGTCATGCACAGGCCTGATATCTGTCAGCCTGATGGGCATTTTCCAGACATTCAGTTTTTTAAATGTTTCCTTTGAGTATTGTTAAATCAGCATGATTTTTACTTGTCAGATGACATGATGTTCGACTTTCACTAAAACAATCAACACACACCAAAACAACCATGGTAGGAAAACCATAGGAGACAGCTTCTGTGCTATGCCATTGCGGGCTGGCGTCGGGGACCTGCTGACAGTGGGGCGGAGGACGATGCGAGCGCTGCGGTTTCCGCAAGACGCTCTTTCGCCAGCGGGGCTGATGATTCACGCTTCTCCCCCGTCGTCACGCGGTCTCGGAAGCTGCTGGGTCTGTCGGCGCGGCATGGCCGCGGGTGTAATTCACGCTCCATGACGCTGATTGTGCCGTAGACGCCCCTAACCCTTAATAGCATTTCTCCTCCAAGTAAAAGCTGCAAAAGATTAAAGGCACATTTTTCCAAAGGTGCCACTTGAAGAGCATTTTGGACCATCGTGGCCCATGGAGTACATTTCTCCAGGGCAGTGTGCAATTTCACAGCCTTCAACTTACATCAGTCCTTCCATCTTTACTTACAGAAGCGCAAATGTACGGTTTAAATTTATAGTCGTGGCTCCTTTTGTGGAGACCAGCGAGGCTTGTTCTCCTTTGGGTCACTAGAAGCTTTTAGAGGACAACAGGATCCGGGTGGTCAAGGAAACAGTTTCGTAAACTCAAGGTTTCCAGTTCAAATCCCCATGGAAGCTACACTGGTGAACCCCTGGGCAAAGTACTGATCCTGTGCTGTTCCAGTTAAAGCAATCAGCCAAAGTAAAATCTCACGTCACTTTGGTTGAACGTATTGCCTAGGGAAGGAAAAAAAAAATTTAATAACAAAAATAAAAGTTTATTCCCTTACCTTGTGCCGAATGGCGCACACAAGTTTAGCTGCCGTGGGTGGAGAAGTGTGCTTCCCAGCGGCGGCAGTGTGGAGTGAGGTTACATGTACGTAGATCCATGCTGCTCAGCTGATCTGGGTATTTCCCTACGAATGCTTCATGGAATTCAGGCCACCACGCTTATTTGAACCCGACAAAATTCTGCGTTGTATTATTAATCCATTCCTGCCAAGTTTCCCAAGATATACCCAAAGGTATTTGTAATTCAAATTTTGTTTTAAGAATAATGTAACCATTAGTAAAAACAGCATATGCTAGCTGTTATTCTCTCAGTGGCAACTATGAAAATATGAAAAGCAGGTGAAAATAGTTTGAAAGCTCTTTTATTTATATTGGGCTATATCGCTGTGTATTTATGTCTTCGGCAATGATTATATGTGTTCAAACTTACCAGGAATTTAATTATATACGTTATATATAGTTATAACTATGATGTTCTTGGCTGGTTTATCTATTATGTAGCTGTCCATGGTGCTGACACACCAGTTTAGCGATCAAAGCAAAGCCGGAGCTGTGTGTTTGTGCACGTGTCGCCTTGTGTGACGTCATTGGCTCGTGTGCCCCCCCCCTCTCCCTGTAACTCGCTCGCCGTGCCTTTAAAAATGCAAAGCGAAGCTCGGCACTGTCAGTAGCCGTCCAACTGTGCAACTCTAACAATCTCAGCAACAAGTCCCCCCTCCCCGACACAGGAAGCCATTCGCCCTTGGAGTACTGTGATGGTTTATTTTACTGTCAATATCCTGACCTCCTGCTGAGAACTTCAAGCAGAGATGACTTTGCAGGATGTGTCATTAAGACACTATAAATTAAATTATAAATCTTTAAATATTGAAATAAACGTATCAGTTGAATGGGGTTGTCTAATTGAAACCAAGTTTCTCTTTCACTCCAGTTTTGTTGTAACTTTCGATAATTACATTTTGATAATTATGCTTTATAAATTATTAAATAATTAACTAATCTTTAACTGACGTGTGAGGAAGTTAAGCACTGATTTTTAGTGATTTAGGAAGAAAACACAGAAAGGTCGTTTATTTCAAAATGTTCGGCACTGCTAAATTACAGTGCCAGAGGGCCACATTTAGGAGCGTCAAAACAGTGTATTTTAAGAATTAACATAATTATTCATGCCTCTGCGGCAACATTTTAGAAATGCACATAAAAATATATTTTATTTGTGAATTCCCTTATTAAATGCGCAGTTCAAATAATCTGTATAAACCATACGGTGGTGAACCCGATTTGCTGCTCTGTACAACAGCGCCATCTGCAGGCTAGTGTAAAGCAGTTTTAACACCGTATTCATTCTCCGAAATAGGCATAAAACGTAGAGACCGGTAAGAAATAGGACACCTATCACTACTGGTGTAAAATATTAAGATTTAATAATACTCAAATATACTTAACACTTAAAAAAACACTTTTTAAATATATATCCTAGATAAATGTATTCATAGATAAAAGGTATGACTGAAACAAACTTGGTAGCTGAAGACATTTTGCTACACAGATGTTGAAGGAAAAAAGTAAGAGGACTTATTCTCAGGACTCAGGAGAGTATAATGTCGGTAGAGCAAGAACTGAGTTGCTATTAGAGCTGACCGCTGCTAATAAGCTCCCTTTCGTCAGGAGTCTAATCATTAGCAGCCTTGTCCCCAGAGACCGAATCACAAATGTGATCAAACTGGATAAGCGCATGCAGCCTGGAGCTGATAAATGCGGATGTGCTGATTTCATTATTATGTGGAGTCATTAGTGTTTGTGCAGTGAGGATGTGATTAGGAGCATGCTAATACATTTGTAATGCTACTATACCGCCATTTTCAATTGTGTGTATAAATAACTCTACAGACACACTCCTGAGGCAGACGGCAAGAAAAGGCTCTGCAGAAAACCAGGCCCTTTCTCTCCAGCACTGAAACCTCATGCCGACAACCAAGCGAGGACGAGGCTCCTCTCACCATGAGACGCAGGCTGTAATGACAGGCTGAGGGCTAACGGCGCTTCAGAGCTAAGGGAGTAGGCTTGCTTTCAACATTATTAGGGACAAAATCAGCCACAACCCCCCGCCCCACCCCCCTAAAGACACACATGGTATGCTAAACATCCCTACTGGCATACCAAAATCTACACCTTTGTTCAGATCATCCGTGTGCTGGAGATGTGGAAGACATGGGAGGTTGACACAGAACTGTTTTGGTGGCTCTAGAGGTAGCAGAAGCTAGGGGGCGCTGAAGGTTCTCCTTTTGGACTGGACTGGTCCCAGTGGGACTGCCCGCTGGTGGTCGACAGCCTGCAGTCCCCCTGCTGTGGGAACACAGTATGACAGTTCCTAATGCCCAGAGTGGTGTGGGGAGACCACATGGGTATAGGGCATTTCGGAATCAGCAGAGAAGCCAGTAACTGAGATGTTCTCCTGATCTGGGCCCCTGGAAGAGCCACTGGGCTCACACAGATATGTCAGTGCAGCTGAAGTTCAGGGAATCGCTGGAGCCAGAGCTTGACGAAGAGCCAGTTGCACACTAGCGGTGGGCAGTCAACGGGCCAGGACTCCCCCTTAGGAAAAGAGAGAACTGTCCTGTGTGGTGGATGGGTCCCGCTGTAGTGCTGCAGCCACACCTTTACACACTGAGCCTGGGCACTGGACTGCCGTGGTCCACCGAGATCATTTACCCCATTTATAAGGAAACAGCGGCCACACCTGGCATCCGCTGGGACTGCAAGCTGCTCCCCAGACCCGGGAACCCCATCCCAGCCTACATGATGGACACACCTCCTCGCTGCCAGGTTCAGGGATCACCAGGGTGGGGCAAGGTGGGAGCGGGAGGCATATAATGCCAGAGCCACTAACCTGCTACAAAGGTGATGTCACCAAGTTCCCATCATGCAAAGTGGCACCGGCTCATGTTCCTGCAGCTTGTTAGTAAAAAGTATTGTCTTTACAAAGATCATGCTGCCAAGTTGAAATGAAGAGGAAGATACATAATCTGTGTCATTTCTGGCTTCTCCCACCTGATTATGCTACACACACAGACACGCGCACACACACACACACACACGCACACACACACACGCGCACACACACGCACACGTGCACACACACACATACATACATACGCACACACACACACATACACACACACACACACGCGCACACAGGCGCACACACACACACAAACACACAAACAGGAATTTTCTGACTAACCTCATATATAGACAGGAATGTCTTTAAAGAAAATGGTGATGTTTACTCTTTTCATGCTTTCTTTGTCAAATTCATATATTTTAAATTCTTCCTTCAATCTGACAACTGCAGTTGTATTTCTAGCTAGATGTTTTCCTGAAGTAGCTTTTAATGGATATGGATCATAAATCACTGATTAAATTACTACATCATTCCAAATTTTCATTCATGCAGCACCATCCAAAAATGAGTGGGCAGAGGGCAGCAATAACTTCAAACAGAGCCCTTCCACCCTGGAAGACTGAGGCACCAAGGTCACCTTGACAACACTTCCCTATTGAGAACTCACCGGCTCCATAATTCATCAAGTCTGTTCCCATTGAAATGGACTGAATGATTTTGGCATACATTTGAGCTTTTCATTTTAATTCCTCTTTTCCATCCAATATCACAAAAGCCTGCACATTTCTTTTCCTGATCGGCATTCATTTCCTGCCATCTGCAAGCCTTGAAGCAAAGGGCTCCTACAATTTGTTTGATTAAAAAGGGAGCATTGAAGTCCATCTTATTGAGTTTATTACCAAACACACCAAAGAGGTCCACCTTGTTTGTTTTTTGGATGAAATTTCAGGAGCTACATCATGTCTTGGCTATGTTTGGTGTATGGATGTTATTGAACTCTTCCATTGAGTTTAGTTTATTCTTAACACATATACTACTTTTAACCTTGGTCAAGGGAAATGCAGGCTTTATTTTAGCACTGAAGGCCACTGTCGCAGTGACGGTTCTCACAGAGGAAGTTTAATGATGGTCCTAACTCTGTGAGGGATGAGTCATCAGCTGAAGGGTGTATGCTGTCATCTCAGACAACTTCCTGGGTATGCAAAGGTCATCAGGCAGAGCTGAATCCTGCACCTTTTCTGTTCCTCTCTTTCACTGGTCAATCTGATGAATTACATGCACTGCAGAACTGAGCCGTGACCCTTAACACTGATACCTACTTGTCAAATACACAGCGACTCGGGGGGTCTGTGAATTATAAAGGGGGTGACTGGACAAGGAAAAGGGCACATGCCACTTTCCCATTAGTCTCATTAGTTGGGTTATTGCCAGGACAAAATATAATTTGCAGCAGCCTCATCAGGGCAGATCCCACCTCAAGCCACAGTTATGACATCAGACCAAAGATATTGATTCCAGTAATTGAGCGGCTGTGCCGTCTTCCTGGTTTTATAATGAGCACATGTTTGCTTTGCTTTCATTTCTTGATTGAAGAAGGTGGCATGAAAGGGAGAGTGTATATAAGTTATTAAGAAGACTGCTGGGCTTTTCCTAGAATTATATAAGAACTGCTGTGATTTGGAATTACCCATCTGATTTATCACCATAGCTATGGACAATAATTACCATCCTTCAATCCATGCCTGTTGCACAACATTTATTCAGTACAGGGTTATGCTGAGTCTTATTCATTTAGGCAATTCTCTACTTTCTCAACTAAAATTGCCTAAAGTTGCACAAAACCAAAACAATGTCATGCAGCTGAAATTGCTTTTGAAAGCATTTCCACCAAATAATGGATTTAAGAGACCGAATACTTCAATGAACACTCCTCAGTTTTCTTCTTTTGTCCTTCCTTTACAATGCTACATAAAACATAAAGCATAGTTTTATCAGATGCTGTTTATACTCTGAGAGAATAAGATGATTACAAGGCGCTGGTCTCAGCATATTTTTTGCACAAATCTAATACTACAGACATCGGGTAATATTGCCATTTCAACTGATACATGATTTAATCGATAATTATCCAATATTTTCAGCATAAACAGTAGTGCATTCTTCATTATGGTAATATATGTAGGTTTATAATTTGACTGGATCATCGGTTTGTTTGATTGTATAATTAATATAACTATTATTAATATGCTTTATTTACTGTTGTCTGGAGGTTATGGTATCATAGAAGCCACCACAATGTGTAAAATAATGGATAACAATAAAGAACCTCCATTATTTTGAGTATGAGATCCTTATGATATAGTGTCTAATAAAATGGTGATCTAAGTGGCTTAAATCTCCCCGTGAAAGTGAAACAACCGTGAAACTGGATTTTGTCTTTGCTAACCATGCCTGAAAACTGCATCAAAAAAGCTCCCATTTTTAAAGCCACGTGAAGGGTTCGTCTCGCCAACTTTTTGGTGTCTTTGAAGTAAAGAGTAAAACAGAATGGATGCACACTGCTGCTCCTCCAGTGTGAACTATTACCAAAAAAACACAGACCTGCCTGAAAAAAATCATCCATTAATCTGTTGGTTTTATTTCCAGTGCCACATATTTGATGTGGGGTCAAGGTGATCCTGGAGACTATACCAATTAGCACAGAGCACAAAGCCCTGTCCTTCATAGAGCATGAGGCCCTGTCCTTGACAGACCATGAGGCTCTGTCCTTCACAGAGCACGAGGCCCTGTCCTTCACAGACAATGAAGCTCTGTCCTTCACAGAGCCTGTCAAAATTAAATGAGGGTGTAAAAATCAAAGAGGCATCTCCAGCAGATAGCAAATTACTACACATTTTATTGGCTTATTGCCAGTCTGTTGCTGTTGTTGTTTGCATCATAATATAAGAATCAAATGAGCGCTATTGAAAATAATTGGGAAAAAAACTAGTCACTGAAGCTCCCTCTAGTTTTCCCACTGCACTTTGAAAGTTCAACCTTCTAATCCGACGCGACAGGGAAAGAATCAGAGCTTAGTCACCGTGTATAATAAGAGGGACTAATCAAAGAGCTGTGCACCCAGCGCCCCTTTCTGCTCTCCTGCATTGATCTTCTCAGAGGCCTCACTGCCTCTCCAGTGTGCACTGACCCACCATCGAGTGGCCCTGTGTCCTGGCACTCTCTATGGATCTCCCCATTCCTTTGCTGGCTTCATCGCAAGCTGCCACCACCCAGCAGCAACAGCGTTCTGCCTGGGGTCTCTGGGGGCCGGTAGGAGGGCCTTCCATCAGCGGCCCACTGCAGGAAGGCAGCCAGGCGATGGTCAGGCCACTGTCCAGCAGAGAAACATAATGAAATATTCATGGCGGATCTGAACCAACCTGGCAAAAAAGGGGCTGATACAGATGTTTGTGCAAACAATAAAAAAAATGCATCAGTACAAGACCAGAGTGGCACTCCAGTGGAGCTACTTTGTTGTAGCATAATTTTGTTTTGGGAGGTTCAAACTGAGCAAATGAAAAGACAGCTAAAGTGGAAGATGTCTGGGAAAAAAATCACATCCAGCCAGCTCCATTAATTTCAGCAGAGATGACAGGAGTCACGTCAGAGCTACAGATAAGTGCATTTGTACCACAGGAAAGTACCTCATAGATTACGCTTGATTTAGTTTTGCTATGACAATTCAAAATGGCAGTAAAATAGCAATAACATTTCCCTGAAAGTAGGAGTGACAGTTATGCCAACAGGCTGTGACCAAGCCCAGAATCTAAGCTTGTACTAAAATCTAGCAGGACTGTTCATCTTTATTTATGACATTTACGCACAAATGGACTCTTTCTCCCCAGAGTGATTGTACGAGACCACAATACTCTTCCATCATCGCAAACGTTTTTGTCACATTCTTGGCACCGGGTGGTCTTCCTCTTCTAGAAAGTTCTCCTTCCCTGTGGGCTAGATGAAGTTGTCAGCCACAGACTGAGAGAATAAGACGACACAAGACAAGGTTGACTGTGTATTAGGATGTCAGTACTGCTGTGGCAATTGTTTGAAGAGCCGCTCTAACTAAAAGCAAGACAGGCAATTACTCAGGTAGTGGCTGGGTTCCAGCGACTTACCCAGTGCCGTTCCATCCTCCCTACTGCCGTCTCAGTCCTTACAGAACACCGTCACCCCTCAGAGCATCAAGTCTCACAAACACGACCATCTAATCTCACATGTGGACCAAATCTCTTGAAAACACGCTCCATGATAAAAGCAGGTAGTGCAGGTGTACAGAAGATCCGACACATATGTGCAGTGGTTTCTGAAACACTTACGTGTGTGGGTGGTGTGTAGCTCGTGGATTAGGCCTCCTGTGAAAAGAAGGTTGCTGGTTCAAATCTTGTCGCTGGCTGAGTGATTTCACTGTCAGGCCCTTGAGGACGGCTTTGAACCTCAGTTGATCCAGGCACAGGCTAACTCAGCCTTCGGCTAAAAGTGTCTGCTAAATAAATAAATACACATTCTTGACTGTCTAAGAAATCTTTCATACTCTGAGGAGAATCTGCACTCTGAATGTATCCAAATGTCTCTAGTACTCTGATAAAATCCCTGCATCAAATTCCTTTTAAGTTCCATTTAAAGCCTTTTCATTCATTTATATTCCCTCCATTAAACTTTTTTTAATGTCCTTTTGAATTCCCTGCATTAGTTACCAATGTGGAACAAATAATTTCACTTAAGACTGTGAAAGGATTTTTGAGGGAATGGGGAGGTAGTCTGGATGGGGGCTTAGCGGGGCTCACTTGTATTTTAGGCCTTAGGCAAGAAGATCAATGCCTGAATATGCTGCCCTTGTGCTGTGCTTAAGCTGCTGCTACAGAGGTTGCTTGCCGGTGCCTGCGATTTTCCCAAGAGAGAGGAGCCTCCTCAGCAGTTTGCTGGATAACAAAACCTCTGCATGGGGCAAGCTGAGCTACAGAAAGAACCAGGGAGAATGTTTCATAAGCTTCGGGGCTGCTTTAATACATTGGCTGATTGTAGTTCATTTAGGGAGTTGATGGTACTGGAATATGATTGTAATGAGTGTGTTTAAGGCTGATTGTATCAATCACGTGTTAATTATTCCCTTGTCAGCAAAGGAGTCTTAGTATTTTTGGCAAAAAGAGTTTCAAGGATGGCGTGCCTAGTGTGTGGAATGGTGCAGGGTCTCAGGGCATCGAGACAGCTGGAGCTGCAAAACGGGTTGTGCATGTGAAGGATGGTGGACGTGGGGAGATGACATAGGCCCCAGGAGATGAAGACATGACCAAGTGTTCATGGGCAGTAGTGGCTTAATGGTTAGGGACACGCCCTTGTCATAGAAAGATTGCAAGTTTGAATCCTTTACCAGCAAGGCGTGGTGCCCTGAGCAAGGTACCGCCCCCAAGCACTGCTCCCCGGGGGCTGAATTAGCTGCCCCCTGCTATGTCACATATGCATTAAATGCAGAGAACACATTTCGTTGTTGTGTGCTGTGGTGTGTCAATAATGGCAATCAATCATCTATCCATCCATCCATCATCTCCCGCTCCATCCGAGGTCGGGTCGCGGGGGCAGCAGCCTCAGCAGGGAGAGCCAGACTTCCCTCTCCCCGGCCACTTCATCCAG
>JAODLD010000052.1:17885204-17895781 GCA_026781065.1 Mormyrops boulengeri | reverse complement strand
GCGCCGGGGCTGTCCCGGGCGGGGGGCCGCCCCCGCCCCGCCCCCCCCCCCCCAATACTTACAACATTGTGGGGACCAAATGTCTCCATCGTGTAACAAAAACCTGTTATTTTGACCTGGTTTTGTCCCCACAAGGGAAAATTCAATTTTATGAAAAAGTCTGTGAATGCAGACTAAAGAGTGAAAACTATACGCCTTGTATTTGTTTGTTTGTTTATGGTTAATTTTAGGGTTGGGTTAAGGTTGTCATTGTTGGGATTAGGGTTATGGCTATAGAAATGAACGGACGGTGCCCACAAAGATATGTAGTAGATATCTAATTATAGTGTGTGTGTGTGTGTGTGTGTGTATGTGTGTGTATGTGTGTGTGCATATTCCTCCTGTCTTGCACAGGTTTCCTCCGGATATCCTGGTTTCCTATCGCAGGCCAGCTGGCACTGTCTGAATCGCCCATAGTGTGCCATGCGATGTACTGGCATCCCGTCTAGGGTATACCTGTGCTGTCTGGGATTGGCTCCAGGTCCCCATGTGACCCTATTCAGGATAAGCTTTTTGAAGACGGGTGGAACTCGGCTGATAGTTGCAATGATTCCTGTGTAGCCGCAGCCCAGCTGTTATGCAAGCATTTTGGTGACGTTGCTGTTTTGTTATGCTGGCTGCGTAGCTCCTCTCACACTCACACTGCCGTCTTTTCTACAGTAAAAAGTAGTGAAGGTGACTGGGTGAGTCTCACAAAGCTGTCATGTCAAGACTGTAGCGAGGATGTCAGAAAGGGTGACTCACAGCCTAAAATCGCAGTTTTTGCAGGGGCTCTGCTTTGGCAACTTTCATAAACTAATGTTTTATTACTGAGGGAAGTGCATGGTATGACTGTCCATGGAGGGTGTTGGATAGCTGTGCGTTATTGGTCTCGGAAGCCTGGAATACAGAGCAGGATCTTAAGTATGGAAAGTAATCAATATCACAGCCAGACTAGCAGCAAATGAAAAACAGCGGTATGATGGACTGTGTAAAAATAGCACTAAGGTAGATATCCAAACACTAAAGGTTGGCAAGCAGCTCCCTTCCTTGCTTCCTGCTCTGTCTGATCAGGTGCCTGTCTGTGTGTGAGTGCCTTGCAATGGGCGGATGTCCAGTCTCCCGTCCTTTGCATCTTGGGATATACCCCATGTATGACCCTGGTACTTCACCAGATTAGTATTGATAATGCACAGAATAGTGGCCGCAGCCATAAATCATTAAGTGACTGTTGTTAAAAGCTCAATGGGCAGCCAGGAGAGGTAGCTCTGGGGGTTTCCCAGTCTTGGGGGTTGATTCCCACCCCCAGCTTTGGTGTATTGCATTTATTCACTTAGCAGACACTTTTATACAAAACAATGTATGATTGAGAAAGCAGGGATTAGCCAGTCCCTGGAGCAATTGAAGTTAAGAGCCTTGGTCAAGGGCCCAAAGCTGAAATCCCTCTGCCAGCAATAGGCTTCGAAGCAGCGGCCTTTTGATCACTGGCATGGCAGCCTAGCTCTCTGAGCCCAGCTCCCCTGTGTACTCAGGCCTCCTCCTGTGGTTTGGACAGTAGTGTTCAGCGGCTCGATGTTTTTAGAATGCGCTGGACCGTATGTCTTATGATAGACTGGAATCCCCCCACATCAATCATTATTTTATATAAAATGCTCATGTATTGAACAAATAAGAGATAATTTTAAGATTTTCATGTAAATAAGAACTCCAAGACATTAAAATTATAACACGTTTTTATTTGAAGAGAGTTATTATTGAGTAGAATCTTTTGAAGTTATTTTTAATGTTGTTGTTAATTCATTCATTTTGGTACTTGAGTAAAATGAAGTTTTATGTTTCACAGAAATTTCAGGTGCTCATTTTGTGATTATATAAAATTCTTCTCCACCTGTGTTAGTTTTGGCCCAATTACGTTAAACATACACGGCAGCAACACTGCAATGCAAAATCCTGGCATTTAAAAACAAGAGGCATAATGAAATGTAACTGCCAGATTCATTGCTTATTTGGTATATTCAAGTTTTGTAGTTTCTACTCCATAGATTTGTATCTCCAGGTTATGTAGCGCTCTTGTCGAATGCACTGGCATTTTATGTGATGACAAACAACAATACAAGATGATGCTACTCTGTTACTATAATGACATCGTTTGTCTTACTAATGAAACGTAAAAACGGAAACTTGAACCAGTATTCTCGTGAAGAAGCAGAGACATCTATGTCTGAAACACACTGCCTAAGCATTAATTCAAATGAAGACAAAATTTAACACTATATGGGGACATTCCAATGGTAAGGAACCATATTTCATTATAGTGTGACAGTTCGCTCTTTGGAATAGGACAAACATCATGACTGTAAGTTAAATAAATGCTTTATAAAAGTAATGGGTCGTTTTCATTAGGAAAATTAAAAAATCTTGACCTCAGGCCAGAAATGCCTTTCCTTTCTTCTGTGATAATAGATTTAAGTGCTTAACTTGCCTGCTGGCTTGATACCCTGCAGCACATGAATAAAATAAATTTTATGGTGAATTTTAAAAACTTAAGAACAGGATGGCTGTACATTAGTATTCACAGGCTCGAGGTGGTATAATTAAATATGCTACATTATTTTTTCATCAATTTAATATCTTGGGCTAGCAAGTATTAATTGGAGAAATGAGACCATGACATTCACAGTGGGTGGTAATTTCATGTGATGCCAGGTTTAACCAATGGGAAGTGGGATAAACGAATAATTGGCAGCACTCTGTCATCCCTCCCACAGTGGGCGTCTCCATTTTCTGCTCTCATTTGTCTTAAGAACTAACTATATCCATCCTATTATTGATTATGCAGTACAGAGTCACAGCGAGCCTAGGAAACATGGACCATGTATCAGTGGAAACCCTGGGCAAATGCCAGCCATATACGCCAGTCACAAATATATATAAAACTATATTTTTATTGCATACCTTTGTCCAAATATGAGATGTGAGGATGCAGGTTCAAATTTGAGGATAGGCCCTGTTCATTTAAATATTGTATATGAGTAGGATATCTTCCACCGAAGTGCCCTCCCAGCAGCGAGAAATTCCTTAAGCTCCTGCGAGGTTAAATTAAATATGATGCGGGAGCCGTTTCATAGGCTTCCACTAGGTGGCGAAGAAATACTGCGTGAGATATTGCGATCTGCGTTTACAGATAGTACGTATTTCAAAGATTCTCAACTCAAATGTTTAAAGTGAAACTAAAACTACATTCATTATTATTCTTGTTCGCACATGTTTTGAGTAAGCATACATTGTGTGTGAATATGACGTAAGTTTTAAGTATGAAGCCGAAGACCATCATCATGAAAATGGATGTTTTTTTATTTTGCTTTTGCTTATTTTTTCATCTTTATTTATTTATTTGGCTCACAATAACCCTGTATTATATGGCTATGAACGATGGGTTAGTAAGTGGATGGTTAAGCAGTGGTGATTCTGTCTTCTTGTTACTAGTGCGTCATTGACCTGGTACATTTATTCATTACCGCTGGTAGGACACAAGTATAGTTCGAACGAGTTCATCTGGAGCGTTAACTCAGGGTGATGGGAGTGTCGTTTTCTGTAAAGGACAGACGGGGAAGGGCAGATTGTGTGATTGTTTTCTAGGAGGATCAAGCTTAGTCTGTAATAACAATGACTGTCTTCCTAGTTACTTAACAGAAGACATGTTAACGAGTTGTTGCGAGGAATTTAGGGTGACCAGATAATCCATGTCAGGGAGGACACTTTGAGCTAGGACTGGATTTCTAAATTACCATTTCAAATAAAAGCAGCTGAGTTCTTGCTGTGTGCTGATTGGTCAGTCTCCTACAATCATACATGTGCCACTAGTGTTAATGTGAAACAGCTCAAGAGTCTTTCAGTCAAGGAAACAAACCAGTCAAAGCACAAGAAGAATTCTGAACCAGGGGAGTATCTAGCTATTGAAAAGATCAGGGGCTGAGTCAAGTGTACCTAGCACTTGACTTTTTTCTTTTTGAACAAAGATAGGCATCAGGGGTAAAATACTCAGGGCTGGTGTTAAAATACTTGGGACTATATCCCCGAGTGATCAAACCTAACAACGCCCATGCTGTGAACTATTTAGCCAAGCACAGGAGCCTTCCAGTTTAAAAGTTTGTTTTGTAAACCCTAAAGTAGTGCAAAGTCTCCTTCTTGAGATGGAGTACCTGGTCACTGTAGCAATGTTTCCCAACCTGGTCCTCAGGGAACACCAACTGGTCTATGTTTTACTCCCTCCCAGTTCAGACAGTCCACATTTTTGCTCCCACCTGAGGACCACGTTAGATAACACTGATCTAGAGGAATTCGACTGTACACAGTATGCTATACCCCCGTCACCTACGGATAATGGGCATGCCCTGTAGTTCATTAATTAGGACTGGAAGTGCCAGGCTGAGAGCTTTGCTCGAGAGTCACTTTTGTTCCTCCACTTGTGTCACATTTTCATTTGTGGGCATCTTGTTTCCTTTGTTTGTTGTTGATCATCTAATCCTTTTTTTTCATTTAGTCTTCTAGTTCTCCTTGTTCCCGTATTTTGTCTAGTCTTCAGTCATCTGCACCTGAGTCCACTTTGCCGCCCAGTGGTTACCTGTTTCCTGTGGCATTTTGCCCCCAGGACTCGGAAAACATTTGGCGGAAAGCCTGGTAGTATAGGTGGGATGGTCTGGTCTATTTTGTGTCTGCGTCTTGTCAGATTTTGGACCAAAAACTGAATTTCTTGAGTATGGCCATGGCACCAGGCCCTAAACATTAATTTCAAGACTTCAGCACTATTTAGCTTTATGAACATTTCCTTGACAATATTTTTTGGGTTGAGGCATTATAGATTTGCATTAACCAAGCAAAAAAGAAATCTATCTCCATTATGTTTTACGTGTTTAAACAGATTATCCCTATCTTGTCCGTTGGGATCCTTGTAGATACCATTTTGCTCCAGCAGACCTCTTAGTTAATGAGATTTCATTGTGCTCTTTATTAAATATTCCTATAAACTGCCTGGTATTAATGAATTCTTTGGTAGCATGTGTGTATCATAAAGATGATGTGCCACCTCCTACTGTTCATTAATTAATGTATGTGTTAATTAAAGAATGAACCATTAAATTTCTTTCCATGAAACTGATGAAAAGAAACATCTATTTTGGAGCAAAACAGAACAGAAGATAAGTCCAAGTTCAGAGAATTCATATTTTGTCTTAATGAAACTGAATATGTCGATTGTAGAAACTGACACCTATAACCACTGTTAATATATTTCGATAGTAATGTTGTCACAACCTGGTCAACCATAAGTAATCGTGGAGTTTTCTTGAGTAAAGTCTGCACACACTACAAAACCCGATGTATTACATGACTGGGATGTAGTGCATGGTGCAGGGGAGATGAATTGGCAGGAATGGCTTGCTGTATGGGTCTTCAGCCTACATTGCTATAAACCTACAAAGACTGTACAAAGGCCTTAATCTCGCAGACAAACACTGGCCCAACTTAAAGTAGCATCCTGTTCTGGATGGACACCAAAATCCTTCTGTTTAAATATCTTTTAAACACATGGTTTTATTATCATTATCACAATGATTTTCGGCAATGATAATTATGCTGATCGTTATGATTATCATGACAGTTTAACGATAATGATGATGAGTATTAAGTTTTCCTAGCGAGCTGTCTTCTTCAAAGCCTCCTACATAATATACAATTTATTATGTTTTAACCCATGGTGTTTGTACTTTTTTAGCAATTGTTAATGAACATGAGGCAGAGTTACCCCAGGACTTGACCCTATCACCTGTTGTTGACGGTTCTGTATCCTCTATGCTTCTAGCTGCCCTAATATCACCATTTTTAATGGGCCTCCACCCCCCCATCTCCCCATGTCATTTTTCTAGTGACACCCAGCTTGCCAATTGATTGCTACATGATTTATGAGGAATCAACCATGAAGGAACAACAGGAAAAATACTGTAATTCACCACCTTCTGCTCTCCACAGGCAATTTAAATGAGGAAAAAGACATAAATAAAGTCTCCAGAGATCCCGGTGGACACCCCTCGCAGCGTCTGCTCAGTGGTGGCTGCCATCTACACAGTTGTTGAGGAGGTGGGCTGCGTCTCACGACCAACGCACTGAGTGGATGCGGTAACAGCACAGACCATCCGTACGCACAAAGTCACCAGGATCACCGGCTTAAGTCAAGTGGCTTGGGAATGCATTTAGCCTCCTGGAAGCCTGCAATGAAACTTGATATTAAATGTTCCACTCAGGTCAAAACTGGCATGGAGAGGATCCAAAGTGAATACAACACTCAATATGCGTGTAAGGAAATTAACAATTTCAGACCTGATAATTGTTCTGAAATAGCTTTGGGGGGGGGGCGGGGGAGCATAAAATATTAAGAACTGTATTTTAAAGGGTGCAGTATACTGTACATGAACTGGGTGAGAAAAACACATCCACAGTCACATGCTAGTCAACCATGATTGCTGTTTTCTCATTTCACTGCAGGATGATTGGCCACAGAAAACTCTGTAATTTCATCCTACTTCTCTTTCCCACTTTCAGCTCTCACAGATAATGTTATGGGAGGCTGGAAGCACCTTATGCTTCAGAAATGCATGCAAAATCCAGGCAGAAAATGCACGTACCCTGTACAAATGGAAGAACTGACAGAGGCATTTAGTAGAGCAATCTATCACATCACTCATATTTAAATAGTTTCTATGTTACAGAAGAGAAGATCCGAGCTTTTTTAGTATCGGTGACAACCGTGACATGGAGGTTTACTGGAATATCATCTGTCATTTATGCTTGAGGGAGATGCAGTTCAATCAATTTTAACTTCCTCTCTCCTTACATCTTCAAACAGGTCCTGCATTAGCAGTAGCCACTCAGTCTCTCTAAAAGGGCTGTGGTCCTTTTCTTTATAACTGGCTGATCTGAACAGGACACAATTATGCAGCTCTTGCAACATCTGTGATCGATTCAATGCAAACGTACGAATGGTTATGCTGATGGTTTGCCGTTTATGAGCCAACAGCATTTGGCGACGGCAAAAACAAATTGCACCACGTGCTTCCAGGCTATTTCAGGCACAAGCAAAAAAAGTGAGCAGTGTACTGAAAGGCCGGTCACCTGTGCCGCCTGCTACATGTATGTGACACACATGTATACATGTATGTGTATCTTGTATAGAGTGTGAAATTGTCTAAGAAGTATGTTTTTTGAGTATTTGGGCAGACAATATTCCACCTGAATTTAGCTCTACCGAGCTCATTTTCTACTTGTAACAGTTTTATGACAGATGATAATGTCTTACTTTTTTGATAGTAGCAGGTTATAAGAACACATAGATGCCCTTGGTCTGCTGAACAGAAACTCAATCATGAACAATATTATCTGATACCTTTTGTTAATCTAGGTAATAGCGCTAGCTCACTGAAATCAATACATGAAATCGAAAGAGTTAAATTAACATTAATAGATTCACTTCCCTCTTTTTGATTTCTATCTGATTTTTGGTTTAGCTGTTGATGTCTACAACAAGTCTCATTAAGATTTCAAGCGTAGGTCAGTTTTGTCGTTCAATATGCGACGTATTCATTGCTTCCTTGGACCCAACCATGAATTTGGCTAATAAACAAATCTATCCATCCATCTTCCGTGACGACTTGTTCAGTACAGTCGCTGAAGGTTATTGCGGTTAACGCGGGGGCAGGGAATATTCTGCAGGGTATGTTAGTCCATCGCAGGTTTATGTACACAAACTGCTTTATTTATGCACAATTAAATAGTTGATTACCAAGTTGATCGTCGTCAAATTACATGAACATTGACAGGAACAGTTATTGACAGCTTATGCAGCTAGACATAACAGCGGGCAATTTGAATAAACGAGTTTTCGGACCGCCCGTGGCACGTAAAATAAGCTCACAGAAGCGGCTATCCACATGGGGATACTATTTTCTGCTACACACCAAGTGCTTCTCAAAATGACACTTAATTAATACTACCCGTACAGTTTCAGCGAAACCGAAAGACACACCAACGTAGATAATGCTTCAGAATTAATCTAGGCTGTATACCAAAATAATAGCTATCAGGAGAAGACGAACAAATTAAGAAGAAAAATAAATTGCCAGAAAAAAATCTCGCTGGTATTTTAAAATATTTAAAACAAAAATATCACTTTTTAAAAGTTTCTCGAGTAGTGTGTAGTGTACACTGTTCACGGGAAAAATCAAAACGTTTATGTAAAAACACGTGCCTTAAAAATAAGCTTACAGTTATGGAGGAAATAGTTTCAATGTGTGCCTACTACAAGATTGGCATTATTTAACAAGACATAATTTTTCAAACATTTTGCATTCATTAATTACTTGGAAGCAATTTAATTTGTCTTCATTCGTTCCCCCGAATAAACAGACATTTACTCTTAAACTATTGCCCCCCCATTTATATCAAACTCTCTCCTATGCCCTTGAGCAGCGGTCTGAAATGGATTTTGACATATCCCGCTGTATAGAGATATCCACGTGCAGCGCTTCCTACATAGTTGATCACCGTGCAACGCATCCCACCTCCTAAACGCCCATATTATATCAACCGCCTGTTACTTTCCTCTTCCACCTGCGTCAAGTCTATGGAAAGCTCACCAGACATTGACTATTAACGTTAATCAAGCAAGTTAATTTCATGTTTTCTCTTCAACAATCAATGAACATGCCACTCCACCTGTAAATATGTTTGCGTGATACAGCTAACAAATTTGTTCATTTTTTACCAACTTTTTTGTTTCAAAAGAATACCCAAACGTGTAAAGAGAAATAAGTTTGACAAATACAAGACGGCAACCGCTTTAATTATTATAGTGGTTGAAGAATCTGGCACTAATGATTGTGTCACAGTGAATGTTTTTGCGTTATGTTTTAGTCCCTCTCGGTGAAGGTAACTGGGGTACTAATTTTGACGTTTTTCATGAACTTGGTTACATATATTTTTTGGTCCCCGTGACTTTTGCTTTGAGAACGCCTCAGGGCGGAGGGCGGCACTGAGCATCATTTACCGCGGGCGGCTCCTGGACGCGGCTCACTGAGCCCCTCACGGTTCGTGGGGGAGGAAACGACCACGTACAGTTACGTGGCAAAACAGCGGCGATCTACTAACGCCGACTTTAACTAAATTGTTAGCCAAAAAAAAGGGTAGAACATCTTTGAGTGGCTTTTCTCCCGAGGTTTAAAGACGAAGCATAATCCATAAATATGCGTAGTGGAACCAGGACATATTCAATGGATTATACTTTGCAGGAGTTTTAATGGAAGATACGTTTTTGAATGGAAGTATTCCTGTGGATATTGTGCTTATTGTATGACGACAAAGTAAGTAAAAATAAATATTTTACTTTTCCAAGTAATGATCTTTGAGGCAACCCATTAGGCTAGCCTATATAAATAGGCGTCGGTTTTTATTGATTAGGTGAATACTATGTAATTAGGCTAATATAAATAATTTTACCCACATGTAGCCAGACGTAGGCTATGTGGTGTTAATAAACATTGACTCGTTGACTTGTAAATGCTGAATCATTATTTGTTTTTTCGCTTGGAGTTCAGTAATTTTGTAAAGGAAAGGTGAAACATTACCATGGAAAACGACACTTCTACCCAAGATAACCAGACTCTGGGTAGCTGGACTGATCACAGCATTGAGTACAAAGTGGTAAGCACGCTGTCAGTGGCGGTGATCTGCGGCGTGGGCATCGTTGGAAACGTGATGGTGATCCTGGTAGTGCTCACTACTAAACATATGCGGACACCGACTAACTGTTACCTGGTGAGCTTGGCGGCCGCCGACCTGATGGTACTCACGGCAGCCGGCTTGCCCAACATCACGGAGAGTTTGTATGGATCCTGGGTGTATGGCTATGCTGGATGTCTGTGCATCACTTATTTTCAGTATCTGGGCATTAACGCCTCATCGTGTTCCATCACTGCCTTCACCATTGAAAGGTACATAGCGATCTGCCACCCCATCAAAGCCCAGTTTCTATGTACGCTCTCCAGGGCGAAAAAAATCATACTTGCAGTGTGGCTGTTCACCTCCCTCTACTGTGTCATGTGGTTCTACCTGTCAGACACTGCGCAAATTGTTTACAAGGATGTTACTATAGTGGTGTGCGCTTACAAAATATCCAGAAGCCTTTACCTGCCAATCTACTTTTTGGATTTTGGGATCTTTTTCGTTGTGCCCTTGATACTTGCCACAGTTCTGTATGGCCTCATCGCTAGGATTCTCTTCCTGAACCCTTTACCCTCGGACCCAAATGAAAATAGCAAAAAGAAAAAAGCACCCACGCCGCAGATGAAGAAGATGCAAAGTTACAGGAACTGCAGCCGCTCCTCCAGCACCACGGCGACGTCCAGGAGGCAGGTGAGACGGCGCATGCGCTAAGGAGGGGCGGGGGGGGGGGGGGGGGGGGGGGGGGGGGGGGGGGGGGGGGGGGGGGGGGGGGGGGGGGGGGGGGGGGG
>JAODLD010000052.1:17868078-17885104 GCA_026781065.1 Mormyrops boulengeri | reverse complement strand
GCGACGTCCCGGTTGGCGGTGTGACGGCGCCTGCGCCAAGGCGGGACGCCCCCCCCCCCCCCCATATCCTTATAACTTAATATATAGTGCTTTTTTTGTGATAGACATATATTGCATTTAATTACATTTAACTATGATGTATAAAACGATCTTTGCATTGTATACGTTTGTAATTCAATGTTGGTATTTAGTCTCGGAAACGACTACTTTAGTCCATGGTTGGAAGTGACCCACAATATTTATGAGCTTTACACGGATTTATGTGTTCAACAATTGCTTCTTACACGGTTACACAACCTCATTAATCGGAATTTATACCTAATATTCATTCTCATTTATTGCAATGCTCCCAGGCAACGTTTCTCCCCCCATAAAAACAAGCCTGCGCTGAAATCCAAGTGAATCGGAAATAACGTTGCTCTGATTTACTGGGAGATCAAGCAATCAAATTTAATTTAAGAATGGTTGTACATTTTCCTCTCTGTATGCGTTTTAGCATATCGCAAGCATTTCCCGCTTACATTACATAGCCGAAGGGATTATTATTATTATTATTATTATTATTATTTATTATTATTGGTGTTTAGAGGAATCTCGGGGAATGCTAATAACCGGATCTGCGATGTCCTGCGGGGTCGCCTAATTTAAGGCGAGCCTCACAGTAAACCAGTTTCTTTAAAAATAGCGTCGTCCTGCGAATAGAACCTGTAATACACTGTGCGGTTGTTAAATGGAAGCAACAAAGATGAAATGCTCTTAGTGTAATGCTGAGAAGAGAACAATTATGAGTGAATATGCAATAATTAAACCAAAAAAGGTCCTAAAATACGCAGGGATTTGTGGGCGTTAGAGAAATTATATACTAAACACTCACAAGTATCTCTTAAAAATGCTGTTGTCATTTTGCAAGAAAATTAAAGCCTGCCAGGGATGTTGGATGGGTATGGATACCTTGGTGGATTCAGGGGACCCAGCACTTGTCATGGGCTCTTGTATATGTCAAATTATGCATAAAATTGGGCAGGGGGCCCAAGGTAACATTTTGTCAGGGGCCCCGGAATTTCTAGATACGCCCCTGGTAGTTGCTCATTTGCACTTTAATAGATGCAAATGCTTTGCGTATTTGGATTATCTGTTGCCATATACGCCTGATGTTATAAGACAGTTATATTCTTTCGTTCAAGGTGACCAAGATGCTTGCAGTTGTGGTGATCCTGTTCGCACTGCTCTGGATGCCCTATCGCACGCTTGTGGTGGTGAACTCACTGCTGGAACAGGCCTACCTGGACACCTGGTTCCTGCTGTTTTGCCGCTGCTGCATCTACCTGAACAGCGCCATCAACCCGGTGATCTACAACGCCATGTCACAGAAGTTTCGTGCCGCCTTCCGGAAGCTGTGCGGCTGCCAGTCCAGGCACGAGAAGCCGGCCGCGTGCAGCGTGGCACTCACTTACAGCGCCATTCGTGACACATCCAACGGGGAGAGCCCCGAGCACTTCGCCACCGAGCTGGACGAGCTGGCCGCCGCTGAGGAGCTCCTGCACCACGGCGAGGCCCTGCAACTTGCCGGCACGCGCCTCTCGGCCAAGGTGTCCTTCAGCGACGCCTAGTCTCACCTGGGGACCCTGTCAGGGGGACATCGAATACCGATGACCTGTTTCTCTGAAGATGGCGGAAAACTTTCAATGTCATAATACTACCACGTGGAAATTATATTAGAGTAGCTGACAGCCATAGAGATGTTTTTCTGTTCTCATCATTGTTATAATAAACAACAACAGTTAATAATAACAACAGCAACAGTAATATTAAAGAAATAAATGCTAAAAAAAGAGCATAATTATAGGTTAAGGCTACATTAGGTAATATGTTCACTGGCAACTCTCCCAATGGCCTGATAAAAGGTAATTTCACCCACCAAATATTAATAGCTTTGTTGGAGGTTTATTTTTCCTTCAACAGGAATTCAGACAAAATGCATGGAATCTATCTTCATCTGACTTTTGGATGACTGTCCATTCATATGACATCCTGCCAGCTTTACTGTCATGGTCTGCATTATTCATTTAATTTTCCTAGCTGCAAAATTTATGATAATCTAAAGATGAAAAGGGTAGGGAGACCAAATTGTGAATCATAGTATAGGAGTGTTTTTTTTTTTTTTTTTTTAAGTAAAACGCCAGTAAATTCATATGTGCAACTGGTTTTGCCACTAACATTGGTAAACATTTGGAATAAGACTTGAAAATATTTGTTTCAAGTCTTATTCCTGAATTTTTTTTAATGGTTTTTCCTGAAAATTAATACCATTTTTGTGAAGCAGTCAGTACATTTTCCCATTTTAGTGGACTTTCTCCTGACATTCAGAGCAAGCAATGCATAGGGGTGGCTTGGATAATTGAATAGTTGCCAAAACCCAATAGCTTGCTAGTTAAGCAACAATGTGTGATGGAACAAGTAGGATGCTTAATATAAGATTTGGGCATAAACAAATGAACTAGCATTTCTGTAGAATTTATCGGGACAATATTTCATAGCTGCCTTCCCAACTCAGTGACTTTAAAAGCATTTTAACTGCCTATGACAGGTTCGCTGAGGAATATGACCGGTATGACATTTCGTATTTAAAGCACATCTTTCTGTTTGAAAGCAGTGAAAGTGGTTAGAAGAACTCAGGGTGTGGAGACCATATTCCTTCATTGATATTTCTTATTTTTTATGTTGTTTGTGGAGTAAAACAGATTCTGCCTGTCTGTGGGACTGGTACCGTAGTCCTCAGTGTGTGTGGCTGGTATTCACTTTTCAGGGAACAGATTGTGAAGTTTACATGGATCAGAATGTTACAATAGGGACACCACTTATACTTGGACAGGTTTGTCTACAGGTCTGAAACAGGGCTGATGGAGAGGGCTGGGTGACACCCTCAGACTGTGGCAAAGGACATTGAATCTAAAGTGTCAGGATCAGATACCTTTCCAGCATGTATGAATCCTCCAGTGAGCTGGAAAATTCACATTGTCACCCTTGTATGGTTGATCCCATCGTGCCCAGGAGGTGGCTTACTGGATCCCTGATGAGAAATCAATGGCACCTGTAGTGCCGGGTTAACTTGGGCTGTGCAGTCTGACTCGTCATCTTACCAAAAGACTTCTGCTGCCTCAATTCCACCTTGGCTGATACAGCTTCTACATGCAAGCAAGCCAGGTGGATCACAGAGGTCCCAGAGCAAGAGAACAAAATCAGGGACCTGAGAGTAAAAGGAACTGAACAGCAACAAACCTTACATCCCTGTGAAGTACTGTACTGGTGTCCATGGTGAAACCTTGTAGAGAAGGAAATACTCAAAAATCCACTCATTATTCTGATTTACACTGTAAATTTCTCATTGCAACAATGTAGTCATTTGGATATTGTTACTAGAAAGTGATGTCATGTTCAGAATGTGGTTCTTTATTCATTACTCAAGTAAAATGTTTTACAAGTGTTATTTCAAATCCAGAACAAAGGTCAATGAATTTATTTCCAGAAAACAAAAGAATGGGGATGCATTGGCAGTGGAATTTGCACATGGCCTAGCGATGTACTTCTGTTAGACCATGATAAAGAATAAATCATGGGATAATCTTAAAGATTACCACAACCCATACAAACAGTTTGGATGGATGGATGGATGGATGGATATAAATGATGTAAATTCCACAGGTATCTGAGGGCTAGGACCAGTCACTGTCAAATACTTAGTAAATCTTCGCTGAAGTTCACAGAGTCTGTAAAAGTGTTCTGTAATGAAGTGATCATCTAGGAAAGTGAAATAAATGTTCCTTCTGAAATAGCTGTGGATGTACAAAATACAGGAAAATATTTCAGCATTGTTATCTCTGCAAATTCATTTTCTTGTGTTGTGGCATAAAGAAAGTGCTTTGGAATAGAGTTACACTTTTCTTTAAAATATGTAAAACATATAAAATATATTCCAAATGTGCTGTGCTATCTCACTGTGGTAAACAGGAATCATAATTTTTGAAAGGAATGTTTTCCGTATTTGCCAGTCTTTCAGTCGGTACCTTTTCTTGTGTTGTTTACGTACAAGATCACTAGATTTTCTTGCCTTCATTTTATGGTCAAAACAATATAGAGAAAATATGAAATAAATGTTCATTATTGACTTCATTGATGTTCTGTTTACACTGACATGAAAATTAAGTAGTTGGTATAACTCATAAGCTTTACAATCATGAAATTTTAGTCCATTCATGATATATTTCTGAGATACTTTAAGGCATTTTGTAATATGGTTTATGTTTTGCTGCTATCATAATTAAATGTGTGAGAACTATTTTTGAGTTGTCTTGTGTATTTATGGAAAAATTATTGATAAGTTTTAAGTAATTTATAATCAATTCTAATAATCTGGAAAGAGCTTTTATACAACCATATATAATTCCATTAAATAAAAAATTAAAGCATAAAGTGAAGGCTTTAGCTTTATTGGAATATTTTGGAAGCACGGCTCACTGTGAATGATGCATCAGTTCACGTGCTATGCTTGATATGAAGAGAACACTGCAGGCAGACACCTTGAAAATGTCGGCCATCAATGACGCTGTCACACACAAGCCCACACTTTTATTTTGGGTTAAATTCTCCACTGCTGTATTTCAGTTCAAGACAAGAAATGTATTAGTTTTCAGTAGCCGTGTTTAAACAAGATTGTTTAGACATATCATTGCTGTTAAAGGGGACAAAAGTTAATGAATGACTTGCAGTGTCTGGGATGAAAAATAATTATTCTGAAAAACAAATCTACAAAGCACTGCATTAACACTGCATTTACTGTAACATTCATGTTGCAGCTATTTCATGAATTAAATTCCAGGGACATTTAGTTTTATGCGGGTGAATGTACTTTATTATTTTTTACTGAAATATAAAGATGACAAACTTGAATTTAATCAAAAGAGAATGAATATATAAATAATATCATTTAATCATTCCCAAATACTTCCTGAAGTTTTACTTAAACTTCTTTTGTGTATTTTCAATGCGAATGTACCCAGACAGGGGCTCACGCCTCCAGGGTTGGCAGCATGAGTTCTGTTCCTGGCTCTTGTTTCATTCTGTAGTGCATACCTTGCTGTTAGGTGGGGTTTTTAAATGACCCTGAGTTGTGCCAACGATGCAGCCGTGAAGAGGAGAAGCGGCTCGGAAGAGGGGTAGATGTAAATAAAAGCCCCATTTCCCGGCAGATGAATTAATTCAAAAACTGAATGCAGCCAGACAGTGAGGAGCGTCAATAGCAAAAGCAATCTGACACCTTTCAACCACAATAAAGCCAGTATTGATCACTTTACAAAACAAAAAGAGGATAAACAGCCCCCCCCCCCGTATGACAGTCTAAAGTGAGGTCAAACTGGTCAGAACGTACATATTTCTACTGGCTGATTATGAGAAACAACAGGTCCAAGTATTTGTCTGAATTTTATTTAAATACATGAAGAGAAAATAAAAATCAGTGAGTAACAACTGCGAGGCTGACAGGGATAAGTCAGGTGACAGGGCCATCTTTTCACATGTGCATCATTATTGATGTTTGTTTTTCTCTTGGACCCAAACCACCATGCCCAGACCCCGATGCCTCGTCTTGCACTGAGCTCTATAGCTATTTCAGAAACAGACACTTGTTTGGCTGTCCTCTATGCTCCCCTTCTGCTGAAGTCAACTTTACTTTAGTTCTCATTTTTCCATTTTTTTTATCTACACTTGTTGGCACAGCATGGTCAGATATCGGTCAGATTCCTTCCTCCTGTCCGCGTGTCACACGTCTTATGTGTTAAGTGTGAGGAAGGTAATATACCGTCAGAGGGATGACGGCCAAGCTGTACTGGGGAGCATAGGTAACCAGTGCCCCACTGAGATTCTTACTCCACTGTCCCTTGGGGCCAGATCTATCCTTTTCTCGCATTCACCAACATCCAGGATGTACGGTTCATTCTGTTCAGGGAGGGCTAGTAGTTTAAATGACAGCTTTCATGCATCTGGCAAAGAGGTATACATGAATTTACTACATTAACTCAATGTATTTTCCTGCTAAATACACACGTGAGTGTAGTGTTCTATCAGCGATGACTTACCTTTGGAAATTCCACAGAACATGCCTGAATGACTGCTATATGTTGTTGAACAATGAGCAAATCTGTTATGAGAGCACGACATAATAAAGAGCTGTCATTCTGTTAGCTTGTGGTTGCCAGCAGTGATTCTAATTGATTGCTGGAGGACAAAGACATTTTTCATCATTCTAATTCACAGGAAATAAAAGATAGCGACAACGCACCCTTGGGTTGTCAAACATACTAGTGGCTGGCTGACAGTCATGTCATCATTAAAAAAATGAATAAAATAATCTTTAAATTATCATCTGGACTTCACATTTTGACAAACATTCATTTTCCCACGTCAATTTCAAACACGCAATGCCGCTATGACAAAGGAAGGCAATCATTAGGTAAAATGGAAATCTGAAGTTCTGTTCATGCGGTAAATCCAATAACAGACCCCTAAAATTAAGCAAAATACATGGACCTGACAGCAAACATGAGGGATTTACTGTTAGAGGTTGTAACGTTTGGTCGCCCCCTACAGGTGGACGATTCCACTGTCTGGTGCCTCACTGATGACATCTGACCATGCTGTGCCAACAAATTTCCTATCATGCAGCGTCCTACCCGCTTTTGCACACCGTTTGTTTGGACATGCAGGGACAGCCTGGAGTGACAAACGGACCTCAAGCGGAACATGTCGATGCTCATTAGAAGATGCTCATCCATCAGAGAAGAGGTGCTGTTTAAAGACACTCAAATCCACACGCAAACAGTCTACAAAGCCAGAGAAACGGGCCTCGCTTCGTAGTGCATCATGCAGCCATTATTCTGAACGGGAGTTCACAGCGTTTAAGGAGAAAGTTGGAAAAGACACATGGGCGTTAACGTTACATTGTAAACAAACGCAGGGATGGGTCTGCCTTTTAAACGCCTCTCTTACATCACTGATTATCATCTTGCAGCTGAACCATCTCCATCTGCACGGGATTGGGGTCCTGATCCTTTCGTGTTTTCCCCCTTCTCCCCCCTTCAACATTAATTACATGCTTCTTTTTATACATCTGGCAGTGGGCCGGACAGCAGGTTTATTGCTATCGATTCAGCTCTTTGCTCCCGCTGGCGGTGCCCTGTGTATTTCCAGCGGGTACGCACAAAACGAAGCTGTTTGGCTCTGGGCCGCTCCAAGCCCATGCCAGTGGAAAACCTGCACGTGTGTCCTTTCATTTTTGCAGTTTTTTTACTAGGTCAAATAGAAAGTGATAATACGCATACCTGCACAGCTTTCTTTATGAATTATTATTCACACTAGACTAAGAACACAAACAAACACCATAAACACAAACTGAACAGCTCAATTATTTTGTAACAATAATTGCAAACCTCTTACCCCTGGATTTACAACTATTACTTGATAATTAGGGTTCTTTAACTGTTATACCTGTTGATGCGTTGATTTTTCCAGAACAATCTCACTGGGTGTGCTGGAGGGAGGGAATGCAAGAGTAAGATAATGAAGGACACAGCTGCCAGTTTAAGCTGCTTAAAGGGACTGACTACCATATCCTTGACTACCAAACCCAAATTTCTCCCATAAAGTGCTCAAATATAAGTATAATCATGAACAGTAAGTAAATAAAAATGCATAAAAAGCTCTGGTACTATACATCAATTAAATCTGTAGGGCTGAACAATTTGAGAGCCCAGGAGTCCTTGGCAGTTACATTTCTGTTCTATTGAGATTGCAGTGAAGGTGATATCTGTGCTGTATGATTAGAACTGAGCTCATTAACACCCTGCTGGAAAGCACCATGGGAACATTTCTCATTACATAAAATCAGACAGCAGTGCTGTGGAAAAGGACCAGCTTCACATTAAGACTTTAGTCAATGATCCTACGCATGAATAGGCAGTCAAAACCAAAAATCATTCTTCCCATTTGACCCCTTTAACCCCATGATATACCAACCAATTGATTCTGGGGAGTTTTACTATTTTGTGCATGGTCGGACACTGGACTGTACACTAGGCAACTTCAGAACTATAGTTAGTTAAGAGTCCAAATAGCCACTTCGACAAGACTTCAGACAAATTGGATCACTAACCCTTTTCAGGTTGGATACAAGTTGAAAAGAAAACAGTGTAAGTGAGCAGTACAGTGGATGTGTGGTTTGTATGTTATGTAAGTATAAGTCTATAATCTAAATTAGCATGTTCGTATAATATACTGTAATAAATCATAAATACACAGCAATTATTTTTAATATACAGGCAGGCATAATCATGGGGTGGGCTAGCTCATATTTTTCAAGAACAAAGTTGCTGACTCACTCCAACTGATACGCAAACATACAAATTATAATAATAATACATGAACAGTGAAAGACCAAAAGACAGGAAACATGACTTTTATAATGAATGCATAACAAACGTAACAGTAAAACTGAGGGATGAGGTGCGAGAGAAGCAATTTGCCAAATGACAACTTCATATACAATAAAAAATATATATAAATAAGTTAGAGATATTGGCCAACTCACATTTTTTCATTTGACGTACATTATCTTGACAGGAAGACCACATAGGGACGATAATCAAAGTAATCAATCAGCCACTCACTGGATTAGATGTCACATGACTGCCTGCCTCATGACTACACTACGGCATTACTATTACCATACAGAACACACTGAGATGACTCACAGCAGCCATTTTGTACTAGAATCGTCACAACATATTGTTCAGGTTGTCTTGTTCTTTCTGACATGACCCGAATGAGAGTGTTACAGTACCCAGACCTGCGTACGCAGCAGATCGAGGACACCCACAAGGCCGCAAAAGGGGGGCGGGCTGGGCTGGCGGTGAGCTTTGGTGAGTGTCATTTAGTGCAGATAAGGAATGTCGTACAGTGATAAACATCTCCTGGCTCAGTGGGTTACAGGGAACTATAGGTGACAACAAAAGGCAGGAGCGCGTTCAATTACTACCTTGGCAACAATGGAAACATCACCAGCAGATTCAGCTTCCTCCAGAGAATTCACGGGGGCATGTGTGATACACGTAACTGATGCTGGTGGTGCTGAAGGTACGTTCTCTTTCTGCAATCGCTGATAAAAGCTGTAATCTGCTCCGCACCAGACACCGAAGAACGACAGAACCATCTGAAATAAAGAGGGAGCAGAATATGAAGTGGCGAATATCAGGCGAGGCTTTGAAGGCCACGACTTGGGGAAATTAAATCATTCTGTGCAGACAGAGTCAGCTTCTTCCAAAGCCTCCATCCACAGGCAACAAGAGAAAAGGCTGAAAACTGGGAAACTGGCAAGATCCTGGTGATGACAAGGGACAGGCAGGTATGCGTGGGTCAACCCAAAAAAGCCCACTTCTGTCAATGCCATCTTGTTCATAGAGTGGAAGAGCCATCTTACTCACAGCGTGCGGCAGCATTAAGCAAACTTTAAAATCCTCTCTGGGGAAGAGTAGACAAAGCAGTTCACACAACAATATTGTCCAAGCATACGCATGTCTTCTTAGAATAGAAGGTAGAGCGGTTTAAAAAAAGTTTCATCCCCATCAAAATGAACCACAAGGTGGCCACACAGTGACGTAGCCCAGGAAAGAAATGTAAACAGCTGAAGGAAGTGTGACATTTTCAAAAAATACCATACAAATAATAATGGACTAGACCTTGAAAGCTAAAGCTATTTGACACAGCAAAGGATCCTGGCCTCACAGCTAATAAAGCGGTCGGAAACACATCTGCAAAAAAGGTAGCATCACACAATGGGTCTTGTATGATAAAAGGTCAACATATTTTACTGCATTCAGAATTCTACACATTAGTGGCTAGTTTTGGCTTTATATATGTTTTCTCCTTATATATGCTATATACTGTACCAATTTAAAATTTTTGAAGTATATGAAAAAGGAGACATCCATCGAAATGTATTGAATTTTTAACTCTTGGCATTGTTTATGAAATTTTGTTAACACTTTACATTGCACCTTCATAATGCCTTTATAACGCACTCATAAGCAGCATGTAAGTATACCTTAACATTGCATGGCATTCATAATAGTTTCAATGAAGACATGACAGCTGTGATATACATTAATAACAAATATATGATTTAACAATTGTTTGTTACTAATTTCTGTTATAGCTGTCATGTCTGGTTCATTGAAAGTATTACGAAAGCAATGCTTTAAGACATGTTAAAGTATACTTACATTCTGCTTATGAGTGCTCTATAAATGCATCATGAAGGCGCAGTTAACATAAAGCATTTCTGAAATTTCCTTCTCAGACCACTACATAGGGAGCTGGACTGGCCACCTGGCATATGAAGCGTGTTCCCAGTTGGCTGATGCATATGTGGGTTGGCGTTTATCGTAGGGACCTTCCCCCACTGACCAAAAAATTCTTTGTAAATAAGGCTACCAGCACCCTCCTTCACCTTTTGTGTGTGTATGTGTGTGTGTGTGTGTGTGTGGGGGGGGCCTTCATCAGGTTACAGTTGGCTGACCGACTTAAGCAGCTGACCAGAGCATGTTCACCTGTAACCAATATCATACCTGGTTCAGATAACAAAAATAGCAGACCCTGATTCAATTGCACCCAAATAATCATATCAGGAGGAAGGTAAATAAGATTTAGGGAGAAAAACACGGACACAATGGAAAATAAGCCAATTACCAGTTATCTTTAGGAGAACTTCACTGTGAGGAAGACTACATACAAGAACGGGTATAAAGTTTATCATGGTCTGGATTAAAACATGCAGCCCAGCTTAGTTTATTGCTCAAATGATGAGGTTGCTAGGCTACATTCCATTCCATTCCATTCCATTCCATTCCATTCCATTCCATCCATCCATCCATCCATCCATCCGCGTGCTGGCACAGTGGTCAGCACTGTGCCTCACATCACACCTCTGGGTTTGAGTCTCAATCACGGCTGTGTGTGTGTGGAGTTTGCATGTTCTCCCTGTGTCCTCCTGCAGTTTCTTCCGGGCACTTTGGTTCTCCACCCTCCACACATTGAGGTTATTTGGAGTTACCTAATTGTCCATAGGGGTGAATGGTGTATGAGTGAATGGTGTGGGTGTGTGGGTGGGTGTGTCCTGTGATGGGTCGGTGCTCCATCCTGGGTTGTTCCCTACCTTGTGCCCATAGGCTCTGGACCTCCCACAACCCTGAATAGCACAAACGGTTACAGAAAATCCATCCACCCTGTCTGACTTGGTGCTAAAATAATTACATAAGCATATAATATTAATTAAAACTGAAGATAATATGGTGTATAGGTCATTCTGAGAACAAACCATGTTCCTGGCTCAGAGTGAATGCACTGTGGCCTCACCAACCCAGCATTGCAGACAACCGTGATGTCACATAAATGGCCATGTGTTGTCCCCCCCCGACATCCAAACAGAACCGTAAAAACAGCTCACACCAAATGCCCGGAAGTGACTACGGCAGGATGCCCTTAAGCAGACATCGTTAATGCAGTGTTCTCCCGCTCTTTGTGGTCCGTGACCCCCTTTTCCGCACGCTTCCCTTTGTGTCACCCAAGCGGTATGAAGCAGCAAACCAGAGACACAGGAGAGGGACCATGGCTCAAAGAGGGGCTGATTCGGGGCCATTAATGGCTTTAATAAACGCATTTCCGCTCTGCTCATTATTTTCCTTCTGTTCTTGTCCAGCCAAGAGAGCATTAAAAAGTGGCTTGTATTATGAATAAGAAAGTGAACAAAAGAGAGAAGGAGGGATCGTTGAGACTGAATAAAAGGTTTGCCATCGGTCTGCTCTGCTGTTACGACCTCCCGCAAGAGGACACATTGAGAGGAGGTCTCCTCTGGGTCACTCTGCTAGCTTGATTTCTCTTGTAACAGACAGTGTGTGAGTGTTACTTTGTTAACTTAAGTAGCTGTCTATAAATTGGCTGGAATGATTTTCAAAGCTGAATCCCTGCAGTTTGGAAATGAAGAAATATATGGCCAATAAATAAGCCTGGTGAATACCATACCTGCATGGAGACCAAAACATTATCCATAGCAATAGTTCATATTTAAGGTACAATGCAAGTAGTTTTGGATCAACTAACAACAGCGTCTGTTACTTTAATTGGCATTCCTGTGATGTTAAATATTACCTTAATCAGAATATTAGTCATTAGCTGCATGAATATCATATGGGTTATGAATAATTATAAATTAATAACCAGGCTGTTCTAATGAAATATGCACATTTATCACAGGAAGGCATATAAGTGAAGAGATGACAAGCAGAACACACATTCTGACACATTCTGTTTGTGATTTACGGTAAGTTTTAATGACCGTCCCCTATTAATATCACAGTTGTGGGAGGGACACAAGGAGGCTTCCACACAGGACACCTGATGCACATCACGGCTCTCATTGAGAATCTGCACTGTGACGGCGACACTAATTACATTCTGAATATACTTACACCATTTGCAGATTCGTAGCACACTCAGGCCTTATACTGTTGTCATATGGGTGACACTCCTCTGGAGTTTGTTGTATTTCAAAAGTCAGAGATTTCCTTTTTTACACATCCAAACAAAGAGATAAATCAGAGTTGATGAAATTAACAGTTTTACACCTGATGCATCCGCAGCCACCAAGCATAGCACACAGGGAGATGTGCAGTAAGACAGGAGAGGTCATTCCTGTGAATTGCGGGGGGGGGGCGAGTCAGGTGACTCCCCCGACCCACCACGTCAAATCATGCACCGCATCTGAACCTAATTATTGACCTTTAAGACAAACAAGTGTCCAGACGTGAGGACGAAGAGCCGCTCACTGGTGGCCCGGAAGCCGAGGACGGTGTCATTGCAGTCCAGGCTGGCCACTTGTTGCTTGGCAACCTGGCCCACCTGCCGGCCCTGCTTCCGGTTGAAGAGCACTGTGTCGACGGGCGACGGCTGACGGTAGATAAAGACCCGGCGCAGGCACTCGCTCAGGGCGGCGTAGGAGAAATCCGGGGCACAGGTGGAGAACTTCCTGTCGCGCTTAGATGCCTGGACATAGCCTACAGGAGGAAGGTTAGGTGAGGAAGTCATAAGGTGATTTAAGGAGAAAATTAAAGAAGCATAGTGCATCATGACAAGCACATCAAAAAGGATCAATCTGTGCATGGAAAACAGGCATTTTTCATATGCGGCCAGTCTCAGGGTTACGAACGAGATCCACTCCCTAAGTCTCTTTAAGTCGAATCAGGATGCAAGTCAGAACAGGTACATATGATTCTTATTTAGGGTCAGTTAGTTAAACACTTGTATTAGTATATAGTATATATACCTTTCTATGCATATAAAACATTTAAGAAACACTTCCAAATGCACTAAAACATCTTAAACATGATAATGTAGTACATAATAACACCAACAACAGCAGCAATAATAATAATAGTAGTAGTAGTAGTAGTAGTAGTAGTAGTAGTAGTATATATGTTACTGTACTGTTTTACGATAATTTTACGACGCAACATGATTTCCCCTCAGCATCAGTGTGGCAAATGTTTGGTAAATGTTCGATATAATTTGTGACCTGGTGACAGGTTTTACGTCACAAGGAAATGACTTCACTTCCTCTGTGACTGCTTGTCTGGACCAGCAATGGAGCACAAGCATAGACACGACTCTAAAAACACAGACGGGTGATTTATTGAATGAGAAAGAAAAGGCAATATGGTAGGCAGAAAGATGAAAGACAACACAATCAAAACAACAGGGTAACCGGAAGAGCATTAAGTCCAAAGCAACCCGCGGAATAAGGGTAGTCCAGCAAAACAGTGCATGAAAGTGCACAGTCTGCGAGAAATCAACAGCGCAGTACTCCATGGAGAATGCTAGCAGCGGTGTTTTTGGCGCCAACTAAAATGACCTGACCCTCCATTCACCTATGCACAACAAACACACAAGTTTGCTGAGTTAGCACTCCACATGCTACTATTCTATAATACTCATGAGTCACGGGACAGAAAAACCTCCCTCAGAGTAAAATTCCGTATCGGTGAGGACAAAGCAGCAGCCACAACATGTTTTTTAAAAGGGAGATATTGTGGATAAGCCAGGTAAAAAGACGTTGGTGGTGTGATAGTACTTTGGCAATTTAAAGGAGACTACGACATACAACAGACTGGTGGTGACTAAAACTGGAAATACTACAAATTTATTGCACCACTCGAAGCTTTGCCATCCAGTAGAACACACAGAATGCAAGAGCTTACTGTCATAGACAACAGCAATGAGTTACACAATTAGTGTTAGTGTAACTTTCAGTCATGTCCTGTATTGGTTCAAAACAGGACACAGCATTGTATTTTTCAATACCAGGTGCGTGATAACTCTACTGGCATTGTTAAACTCGCCCCCTGCAATGAGCAGTGAGGCAGTCCGAGAAAAAAACCCAGCAATATATCGTATCGTGGGCGTATTACTACAGCCGTGGCCAAAAGTTTTGAGGAGCACAAATATTAATTTTCCACAAAGTCTGCTGCCTCAGTTTTTATGATGGCAATTTGCATATACTCCAGAATGTTATGAAGAGTGATCAGATGAATTGCAATTAATTGCAAAGTCCCTCTTTGCCATGAAAATAAACTTAATGCATTTCCACTGCATTTCAGCTCTGCCACAAAAGGACCTGCTGACATCATTTCAGTGATTCTCTCGGAAACACAGGTGAGAGTGTTGACGAGGACAAGGCTGGAGATCACCCTGTTATGCTGATTGAGTTAGAATAGCAGACTGGATGCTTTAAAAGGAGGGTGGTGCTTGAAATCATTGTTCTGTTAACCATGGTTACCTGCAAGGAAACACGTGCACCATCATTGCCTTGCAGAAGAAAGGGCTTCACAGGCAAATATATTGCTGCTAGTAAGATTGCACCTAAATAAACTTCAAGGAGAGAAGTTCATTTGTTGTGAAAAAGGTTTCCGGGCACCCAAAAAAGTCCAGCAAGTGCCAGGACTGTCTCAGGGACAGAATGGCTGATTCAACTACAGGATAAGGGCACCACCAGTGCAGAGCTTGCCAGGAATGGCAACAAGCAGGTGTGAGTGCATCTGCATGCAGAATGAGGCGAAGACTTGTGGAGGATGGCCTGGTGTTAAGAAGGGTAGCAAAGAAGCCACGTCTCTCCAAAAAAAAATAAAAATCAGGCACAGACTGATATTCCACTAAAGGTACAGGGATTGGACTGCTGTGGACTGGGGTAAAGTCATTTTCTCTGATGAATTTCCTTTCCGATTGTTTGGGGCATCCGGAAAAAAGATTGTCCGGAGAAGAAAAGGTGAGCGATACCATCAGTCCTGTGTCATGCCAACTTGTATCCAACAGTAAAGCATCCTGAGACCATTCATGTGTAGGGTTGCTACTCAACCAAGGGAGTGGGCTCACTCACAATTTTGCCTAAGAACACAACCATGAATGAAGAATGGTACCAAATCATCCTCCGAGAGCAACTTCTCCCAACCATCCAAGATCAGTTTGGTGTCGAACAATGCCTTTTCCAGCATGATGGAGCACTGTGCCATAAGGCAAAAGTGATAACTAAGCGGCTCGGGGAACAAAACATCAACATTTTGGGTTCATGGCCAGGAAACTCCCCAGACCTTAATCTCAGAAGTTGATTGACAGCATGCCAGGGTGAATTGCAGAGCTCTTGAAAAAGAAGGACCAACACTGCAAATATTGACTTTTTGCATAAACTATGCTCAGCCTCATGTCGTTCCACTAATGCAGTTCAGCTTTAACTAATCAAGGCTCAGAATGCCACAGAACTAATGCTGCTGATGCAGCTGTATGAAGAATACAATGATGTAATCGCTAAAAAAAGGCAATACTGTGGCCATAAATAAAGCCAGGGAGTTGGCTTGGCAAAGAAATGCAGACAGACTAAATGTGTAAGTTACGTAAATGTTACAAGGGCCTAATACAAGTGGCACGCTGGTACAGTGGTTTATGCTGTCGCCCTACACCGCGAAAGTTCCTGGTTTGATCCACATAGCCAAAGGGGAACCTTCTGGGTTGAGTTCACGTGTCATTCTTACTGTATAATGTTATTCCGTATTATCTGATCTCCGTAAAATACTTTCAATCGCATCCATGTGAAATGTTCTGCACAAATAGCTGTATCTTTTTCCTAATAAACTAATAAAGTAGACTGTGACTAAACAATATATAAAAATATCTTCCTGTTCATATTATTTTAACAGATTTTTCTTCAATTTCAGTCATTGCATTTCATGTCTGACCTCTTAAATATGGGTATGCTTTTATTTTAATTATTTTGGAATTAATTGGAATGCTGATACGTGATTTTTTTAGGCTTTATTATATTTATTACATGACATACGTAGTGAAAGCTCGGAATTTCGTCTAATGGAACAATCTTTTGAGAATTTGTTCCCACGTCGGATGTTCTTTGATACAACGCTTAACTACAGAGACAGTTAACCTGGTCCAGAGCAGACTTGTCCACTCACGTAAGTTACCATGGTAACTCAGTGTGGATTCATTTAGAACATAAGGACATAAGAAATGTACAAACGAGAGGAGGCCATTCGGCCCATCAAGTTTGTTTGGGGAGAACTTAACTAATAGCTCAGAGTTGTTAAAATCCTATCTAGCTCTGATTTGAAGGACCCCAGGGTTTCAGCTTGCACTACACTAGCAGAAAGACTATTCCATACTCTAACTACATGCTGTTTAAAGAAGTGTTTTCTCAAATGCATTTTAAAATGTTCTCCTGCTAATTTCCACCTATGGCCACGAGTTCTAATATTTAAACTAATATTGAAACAGCCATTTAGCTGAATAGCATCCAGACCTGTTAGAATCTTACATACCTGGATCATGTCCCCCCTTAGTCTCCTTTGCTTGAGGCTAAACAGAT
>JAODLD010000052.1:17831085-17847419 GCA_026781065.1 Mormyrops boulengeri | reverse complement strand
CAAACGGCCGCTGGCTGTGTCCAGATGTTGCAGAGAGCATCCCTCATGACTGAGGGCCCTCGTCTCTGTGGTAACGACTGGGTTTTTCAACAGGACAAGGCTACAGTGCACAATGCCCACAGGACAAGGGACTTCTTCCAAGAGAATAACATCACTCTTTTGGACCATCCTGCGTGTTCCCCTGATCTAAATCCAATTGAGAACCTTTGGGGATAGGTGGCAAGGGAAGTTTACAAAAATGGACAACAGTTCCAGACAGTAGATGCCCTTCGTGCGGCCGTCTTCACCACTTGGAGAAATGTTCCCACTCACCTCATGGAAAGCTTGCATCAAGCTTGCCGCAACGAATTTTTGAAGTGATCAACAATAACGGTGGAGCTACTCAGTACTGAGTTCATGTTTGAACTTTGATTTCTGTTTTGGGGGGGTTACGGTTTTTTTGGAGGTGTGCTCCTAAACTTTTGATCAGCTGTAAAACAGCCTATTTCAGTTTAAGCATTGTTTTCAATAAATTGCATGCTCAAAAAAATGTTTTGTCTCACTCCCATTTCTTCTTGTTGCATGTTGAAGCTCTACTTGGAACCTTGTTAAGATCCAACCATGCAAAATATGATTTTTTGCCATTTTTCAAGTGGTCTTAAACTTTTGATCGGGACTGTGTGTGTATGTATACATATATATATATACATATAAAATATATAAAACACACACACACACATTATTCTTGCTCCTCCTTCTCTTCCTCAGAGATTTTATATACCAACCTTTAAAAAAATACACCTTAGAGTCACCTCAGAAAAGAAGTTCAATAAAGCACGATGCTCACTGACCGGCTTTCTCCTCCACCTCCATGGTCTCTGGCGCAGGGTCCTCCAGCGGCCGGCCGTCCACGTGCGTGAACCTGAAAGGCTTTTCCGAGGCAAGCATCAGACCACGCCCTCGTGGCTCCACGGCCGCGTAGTGGGGCACCGACTTCCCGTGCAGCGTCCGGGTCCTCCGCACCTCGTACACCCTCTCCTGTCCTGAAGGCAGCGGGGGGAACACAGGTGAGTCACGGGATGTCAACTGCCTGAATCTTCACAGCCTAAGTGAGGGGTTTCTTTAAACACCCTCCAATAAAGTTCTATCATTTTGTTGACATTACAAACGTCTCCAGGAATAACCCTTATGTGTTTTTTTTTTTTACCAGTAGAATAGAGAGAGTACATTTCTTTTTCAAAGGGAAGTTTGTAGATGGTTTCCTAATAATGTACTGAAGGCAGGGTCCTCATTACATACCTACAGTATTATTCTTTCATCATTTTCTATGGTACTACCAACATGTGCTCTTCCTTCTTTCGCTTTTTATGCTCTTTATGCCCTGTGACTCTTCTCCCTGTGTGCCCTATCAACTCTGTCTGTATTTATGCACAAAAGAATATCTTAAAAACTTGAACCCAAGCTTACAGAATGTTGACCGTTTTCTCAAGGTCTCACAGGAATATTCCTGCACTGTAAAAATCTAAATATAACTGTTGACAAAGAAATAATCAAGGACTTACTGGGCCTCTAGCTAAAATAACATCCAAATATATACAGGGTTATGAAGCAAATTGTTTAAAAAAATAAATAAGTATGGTTATTATTAGACTCTGAGACGGGACCATTACATGTATAATTCTGTCAAGCAAATCAGATGAAAATACATCAAATTTAAAGACACACGCAGCATTTTTATCCTTCATTAAAAATAATTCAGTCTTTCTGTACTGAAGAATCGCTTCCTGTAAATCATCTAACTCATTAGTCTCCTACACATGTGGCAAAATGCAGTCACAGTATTGTTGTCACTCTCCCTTTAAAATTACAACATTGCTATGGGACTTAAGTCATTTGAACTTTAGTGTGAAATATCACACATATAATCAAAATTAGAAATAACTGTCTGTTGACCAAAAACTATTACAGCCTCCGCAAAAAAAGAAAAGATATGAAAATAAAAGAAAAAAAATGATATAAGCAAAGAGTACAAGCCGCTGAAGAAAAATACATCCTTTGAGCAAATTAAGAGAGTGCTCCCTGGGTTTGCCTGGCTCGGTGACAGAGCACAGAACGGCTTCCATCAATTAGAGTGGATGACCCTCTCCGGGCAGATGGAGTGAAGGTGGCTTCTAATCTTAAATGTTCCCCTGGTGCAGCCAGACCTGTGACTTTACCGAACAGCCTTAAGAATCAGGCCTGAGAGTGAACAGGCTTCTGAATGGAGTGGCCTGTATAGTCTGTGCATATCACTCACGTACGAGTCCACAGAAATGAACTGCCTTCACAGACTTGCATTTTTACATCCTGGTCCTAGAGGTCTGATGTTTGGGTGGGTGTGTGTTTGTGCATATGTAATGTATGTACATGCACATGTATGCGTGTGTGTGTATGTATGTATGTATAAATTTGTATGTATGCATGTATGGACACATGCAGAGATTCATTCCTACACATCTGTTAATAGGCCAGACTTGTGTAGGGTTGCAAAAACTAATCGCCAACATCAATTATACTTAGTAATAAAAAAAGCTGACACCATATTTTGTCCTAGATTAGTTGCGGTGGTAAGCTTAGGTTCTACTTCACTTCTCTACATGTCCATGCATGGTTGGGGCACGTGGACTCTTGTGTTCATACCACATTTGTCCATGAATGCAGAGGGTCGTAATCGGAGCATGCGCACAGCAATATTCCACTAGACCAGCAGAGGGCAGACGTATTCCAATAAACACAAATATAAGCAGTGTAGTGAAAAGGGTCAACTTTTATGAACTGTTTTACATTTGTTACTAGGCTTGGGTGGTATAACAGTAATATGGTATATATGGTATTATGATTTTTGCAAGAAAAATAGTCGGGACACCTCCAGGCATTCAGCAAATTTTAGTGCCAGGATTTAAAAATGCTGGAATATCATTGCTTTTGAAAATACCATCAAAATACTGTAAGATATGGTATAATGCACAATCATTAAAACTTTAAATACATTCTCTACACTGTGTAAAGTTTTTATAACAACTGTGAAATAAAAAAATAATTCCATATTTTTTAAATAATTCATTTGCACTTTTGGCCCAACTAATCAATTAGCTGATCGCCTCACCACATTATTATTTCATTATTCGATTATCAAAACAATCATTTTCTGCTGTCCTACTTCCCCTCATTAAGCAGTTTTACATCGTTATTGAAAACTTACTTTTTCACACTGGCTTTTGGACAGAGGTTAGAGAAAAACATTTCCTTGCTTTTGTTTTATTGCAGTCTGATTTAACACTGGCTCTTTTATGTATGCGTGAGCCTACAGTGCATGTATCTTGCCTTATTTTTTATGATAGCTATTAATGTTAACATGTTATATTCACACATTTTATGATTGTACAGCATTGGCTGTTTTTAAACATGCTTTATAAATAAATTTGATTTGATTTGATACTTATGCAAACAGAACACTACCACTGAGCTCAGGTGAAAGCTTCTCCAGTGCATATAATGAAGAATCATGTTCATTTTAGTGGCTCATTTTAGTCCTGCACAACTTTGTCCCCTTGACGGGAGAGTGTGTGCTGTATTATTTTCACAGAAATTGATGTTAAGGTTCATATATTTTATAATTACGATCATTTTCATATGTTCATATAATTAAGCCATATTTTAATGCACAAGAAATGAATGCAGGAGAACAAGCATAGCTTACAATGGGTCTTTCTACTAATAACACCACTTTCTAAGACCTCAGGAAGTGGGTCACAAGGACAGGGACAGAGAGTCTTCTAGGTCTGGTCACCATATCATACATCCAGCGCTTCCATGGCGACTGCTCACCCTGCCCGCTCTCCCCAGCCAAGGTCAGCCACTCCAGGGAGACGGAGAAGCCGCTCCCCTTGGTGTCGGTCGGGTCCGGCTGGACGCGCAGCAGCAGCACGTCGACGGAGAGGGTGCCACCCATCACGTAGGCCACGCTGTGCAGGATGATAAAAGGGTCACCCAGGTCGCGGCTGAACAGCGGCTAGGAGACAAAGAAGGTGCATCAAAGGGAGATCAGAAGGAACACTGTCACACTATATACTGACCACAACCAGGAGTTGGTCAATGAAACTGAAACACTGGCCAAACTTGTGTTTGAGGTTTCACACCTATATATGTACAGCATGGTGGCCAATCTTCAGTGAGTGCACATTACAACAGTAAGAGCAGTCGGAAGGTTGAATTAGCAGGACAATAGCACAGCTGTACATAAAATACTGCAATGCACACAACATAATGGGAGACATATCAGAGTTCAAAAGAAGACAAATTGTCAGTGTGAGTCTTGCTTGTGCATCTGTGACAAGGCCAGAAAGTCTTTGTGGTGTATCAAGAGCCATGGTATCCAGGGTAATGTTGGCATACCACCATGAAGGACAGACCACATTCAACAGGAGTAACTGTGGACGCAAGAGGAAGCTGTCTGAAAGGGATGTCCAGGCACTAACCCAGATTGTATCCAAGAAACATAAAACCACAGGTGATCAACTCATTGCAGAATTAAATGCGAACCTTGACTTTCCTGTTTCCGCCATAACTGTTAGTCGGGAGCTACACAGGGTCAAAATTCATGGTCAAGCTGCTATAACCAAACCTTTGGTCAGTCATGCCAAATGCCAAATGTTGGTCTCAATGGTGTCAGCAGGGCAAATCTTGGGCTGTGGATAATGTGACACATGGATTGTTCTCTGAAGAGTTGACCTGCACTATCTTTCCTACATCCGGGAGAGTTACGGTGGGCAGAATCCCCAAAGAGGCTGCATACCCAGAATGCAGCACGGGGGTGGATCAGTGACGATTTGGGCTTCTACTTGTTCTAGATGGGCCCGTTACTGCCAGGGACTTCTGAATCATTCTGGAGGACCATGTTCACCAAATGGTTTAAACATTGTACCCTGAAGGTGGTGCCATGTATCAGGATGATAATGCACTGGTAACAGAGTGGTTTGACAAACATAAATATAAAACTGAACATCTCCCACGGCCCGCACAGTCACCAGATCTGAATATTATTGAGCCACTTTGGGGTGTTTTTGGAGGAGCGAGTCAGGAAACGTTTTCCTCCACCATCATCCTGGCCACTTCTGCAAGAGGAACGGCTCAAAATTCCTTTGGACACTGTGCTGGACTTGTATGTCATTCCCAAGATGAATGGATGCTGTTCTGGCTGCAAAAAGAGGACCTACACTATAATAATAAATTATTGTGGTCTAAGACCAGGTGTTTCAGTTTCATTGTCCAACCCCCGGATTTGCCCACTTTAGTATGATTACTTATCACATTACAACCATAAGCCCATGCAATCCTGACCAGGATAAACAGGATGGATGGATTACAATAAAGATGAAATAACAGATCAGTTATTGTTAAGTGCTGTCTAGTTGATGCTGATACTTGGGAAACATACAGGCAACATTCTGTGGGAATGTCCTGTCCTCTGTCTGGGTTTCCAGATTCAGAGATGCTTTTCTGCATACCATGGTTGCAACCAGTGACTAACGGTCTGGTCATTCTTCACAGACCTCGGTCATCAACAAAACATTTTTGCCCAGACATCTACAGCTCAGAGGACGTATTTTCCTTTTTGGCCCATTCTCTTGTGCATGAAAATCCTAGTAGATGAGCAGTTTCTGAAATACTCATACCAGCCCGCCTGACACCAACAACCATGGCACGTTCAAAGTCACTTAAATCCCCTTCCTTCCCGATTTCTTCCCCTGACCTGCATCTGCATGACTTTATACACTGTGCTGCTGATGCATGATTGGCTGATTTGATATTTGCTTCAACAAGGGGTTGAAGAGGACAGGTGCCAAACAAGACCAGCGCCAAAAAATCAATATAAACTTTATTACAGAATATTCAGAAAATCATCCTGCGCCCCTCAGTTTTAGAATCGCTGACCTATACAATGTTCCAAGGAAGTGTACAAAAAGATCCACAGAACACATTTAGATGGTAGTTGCAGCCTCGGTTTTTGGCCTTGGATGCCCCCTGTCGCTGTAATTCCAATTTTGGATTGATTTGAGGTCTATCTTGAGGAAGATTTTCAGGTGTAGATATTCATTCATATAATGGTTTTGTGAAATAGTAAAAAGATCCATCAAAATTCTATTTACTCTATTTGAGCAATAATAACAGAGTATTCCTATTCACAAATGTAAACCTCTTATCTGTTGTTTTGGGGAATTTGTCTGAAAATGAAATAATGTGTACACAAAAAAAACATTCGATGGCTATCACATTCACAAGGTCAAATGTCGTTTGCTTTCACCCCTCCCTTTGCTGCCACAAGGTGGCGTTGCTTCAATTTTGGGCCGATTGGTCTCAAAATGTAATCATTTCCAGATTGGCAGCAATACAATTCCTCTGAAAAGTTTGAAGAAAATCCATCGCATAGTTTTTGAGCTATCGTCTTAATGGGATCAAGTGTCAGAACTGCTCTTTTTTCGCTATCACTATGTGGTACTGCTTCAATTTTGGGATGCTCAGTTTCAAACGTTAACGACTTTGAGCTCCTGACCCATACAATGCCCCTTTACAGATCTGTAAAACAGTTTTTGAGTTATCATCTTAACAAGCAAAGCATCTGATGGTAGCAGTGGACTGGTGCTATATGTATTCCCTGATGTCCAGGGAATACAATAATGCAAATAACAAACCCATGGTAATCCTTCCATTGTTAGAAGTTCATAATGGGGAAATTATGTGACATATTAACATCGGTAACATAAGCAGGGAGCAAACAGCACTCATTGCTGGGGAGACATGTTTGTGAACTGCAGTGCGTCATTCTTACAGTAATGCTCTCCCTCAGCCTGTATAGCATATCCTAAGGTCACACGTGTGTGTTTCCTTATACTGGGAGCCCCCACCACAAAGGGGGGGGAGGGGCAGTATAATGTGTTGTGTGGCATTTGGAGTGGGTAACAACACAGGTTTGAGGTGGGTGTAACTGCTCTTCACACCTTCCCTAATTAATGCCATCCTTGGAGGTGGTGTGTGGGCGTGGCTGGATGCCCGATCTTTCGGCTGGTACAAACAGGCCCAATGTGCCAGAACCCTCTGTTTATCTCTCATGGGGTACAAAAGCGACCGTCATTACAGCCTTTGAGTCTTGTGTCTGTTAAGGTCCAGACCTATGAAAATCTTCATGTTCCATAAAGACATAAAAGGCTGCTGCCATAGGTTATTCCATCAGATGTAAAAACAAAAATGATTTAATATGAAAAATTCTGATTATGACTACAATGGTGACCAGCTTATTTAACATCTGGTCTGTGCCGTAAGCTGGGAGAGACAGAGCCATGGCGACGGAGCTGCGTCCTTACCTCCCACTTGGCGAATGCACTCTCGCCCCTCTTGCCGGTCCTGAGGAGGTACAGCGTGCCAACGCCATCCGAGAGGGTGGCCCAGGTGGCCGAGGTGAGACTGAGTGAGGCACACAGGCGGTTCTCACACGGGCCAAGTTCCTCAGGCAAGTGGAAGACCTCCCTAGGCTTCCCCAAGGCTGTGTCCTACAACGACGGAGAGGGTGATTAGGACACTGACCTCATCGAGGTCATGCTTTGGATAGAGAAGGAAACCTTCAAAAATTTACCTAAAGTCACGATGCCAGCAAAAGGACAGTGCTTACCGAGTCTCAATTCTATACAGCCTGTGATGTGGGTCAGAACAACAGCACCTACTAGGTCCGCGACCATAAAAAGGAATGAGCACTGAAGTCCCCCATTCTTCTGGCATGGAGGTAGATCAGACATTGTGTAAATACTGTTTCTCAGGTATACAGAGGAGAGACACGCAGCTCTGGGTTATGAGAATGGCAGCCACCCCAGGCGTGAGTGTCTCAGCCAGCCTCTCTCTGGCACCCTGTTGCCATGGCTCTGCTTGTCTCCATTACCACAATACTCTTAGCACTGACTTTTCTTGAAGAATCCTTAACCACCCCTACCACCATGCGAAATTTTATACTTTGATTAACAATGCGGCCACCCCTGCTACCCAAAGTGATAATTACTATAAGCTTCTGCCATAATTACAGCGCTATGCAGATTGGCTAGTTCCAGGTAGTAAACATGGTAGTTTTCCACCAGTAGTTATGCATTGTTACACAGGTGCTTATGTACGAGAATACACCACATTCGCTATACCCAGTGTGTACTGTATTCTTCTTTTTTTATTCTCGCTCAAGGAACCAAAATTTACTGGTGTCAAGAGTTCACCCATAGTCTGACAGATGTCTTCTCCAGGATGCCTTTTAACAACACACATCAGGTGAACACAGTCAGGAATGATGGAGTAGGTGGGAAAACAGAATGACACACGGCATGATGGTCACATCCTCGACTTCAGGTGTAACTGCCAAACGGAACTCTTAAGTGCATTGATGATTTTCACCACACTGTAACTGAGCCAATGGCACATGCATCTGAACTAGCCTATATGGATTTAGCTGGGCCTTTTCACTGCAAATGTAGCATAGATGACAGATGGTAAGTCCAGTGTAGTATCACGGCCCACAAGGGACACCAAAATACTGCTGGAATAGCATGAAACCACGAAACGAGGCAGGACACGGACTTAAGGAAATGAAGGGTGTGCTTGCATTTTAAATGTGCTGAACCAGCTTCTGCGCTCTGAGTGAAGTGTGTGGTACAGAAGAGGAAAAGTACAGGGTAGAAATGAAAAAAGACTTCAAGGTAGCAGCCATAAAATAAACAGAGTGGATTAAGGGCAGGGGAATAATACATGTTTTACATTTTATTAATTTATTAGACATTTTAATCCAAATTGATGTACATTTTGAGAAAGCAGGGTCATACAGTACCTGAAACAAGTGGAGTTAAGGGTCTTGTCAAAGGGCCAAACTGTGAACTCACTGTGCTGACCACAGGGTTTGAACCAACAACCTTCCGATCGCGAGCAGTATCCTAAGGTGCTGGGCCACATACCGCCCCCATAAAACAAGCAGAGAAGGTGGCGAATTCTTCTCATGAGAAGGACCGAGTCCTCATGAATGTCATCAGGATGCAGCCCAGAGGGTTTCAGCCTGAGTCATTACACCAATATGAGCGGATCAGAGCTTAATAAGATTAGGAATTTATAAGAGCCTAACCCGTCAAAAAGACTTGGCTGCTCTGTTTAACTGCTGCTCTTTGACACTTTTGGAGACACAAAGCTACTCCATCCACCTTCCTTTCTCCCCACTGGCTTTCCAGTGTGAGGGAGCATCTGCCAGTCTGCACCCCCATGACCCAGTGGGCTTACCAGCATGACGGTGAGGTTCAGCACACGTCCCTTGCAGTCCACAAAGTAGACGCTGTCCTGGTACCAGGGGTCACCATGTAAGTAGTTATACATGCCGAATGCCCGCACATGATCTAGGGTGTACTGGCTGTCTCTGAGCTTGACTTCTGCCACAGCTGAAAAAGATGGACAGAACAGAGGAGAACGCCACAGTCCGGCATGACGCGTGTGAGACTCTACAACGCAATGCTGACTTATTTACACATTAAAGCACATAAAAGTATTCTGCTATAGTACAGCAATTGTACTGGATGTTGTTTTTCAGATCTCTTACACACTAAGCTGGGGAGCTACATGCACAGTTTAGTCTTAGTTCTAGGGTGAGACACCTGCACTCTTTAACTTGCATTCAAGTCTGCAGTTTGTAATTAGCGGGAGGGTAGCAAAAACCTGAGGTGACACTAATTATATTTTCCTTTTCTGATCATGCATTTAAAAGTTTATTTACAATCTGTTACAAAAGGAGCAGAAAAAAAGCGAATCAAAATTGTTAGACTAATGAGTGTTAGTTTTTTCTTTTCGTATATTAGCCATTGATATACAAAAAGAAACAGATGTAAAGTGTTATTTTTTTCCAGCCAGGCAAGTACACCTGAAAAAAGAGGCTACTGTGAGAAAATAAATGGACACTTCACAGTGACCTTTAGGTAGAGCGCTGTGACGCAGAACAATACATTTCTAGTAATATCGAGTTGCGTAATAATTCGTAAAGCGCTCAGATTACTGGCGACGGACGCCTGCCACCTAGTGGAAGACTTTGAATTCACTTGCATAACATATTTAAAAAATGTAAGGTATGCTGTACACTACTATTCATATCTCAGTCTTTGTACTTTTTAAAGATGACCCTTGATGAGATAGCTAATTCGTTGTGTTGTTCTTGATTATCTCATTAGTCCATTTAACTGAAAGTACATCCTTAACATTCCTTCCGACCAGCCCTTTGAAAATGCCCTTTCAGTTCAAAACACATACCACAGACTATTCTTTATTTTAAGAGTCCATAGGGCAGGTGTAATTAAATGTCTGTTTGATATGATAGGCGATAACAAAATGTGAAATATTCTGTTATGTTGTCTTGTATATTGGACTTTAGAAGAACCGTAAATTGCAATACAAGGCACGATTTATCTATGAGCCACAACACCTCTGTGGTTCTGAACTTTGTAGAAAAAAATCACGTAGACTGGCATTTTAGACTGTAACTGACCATAGTATCCCCTTAAGACTAATGTTGGGCAACTTAAATTTATGTAAGCTGGATGTCCGTACCTTCAAAGCATCTTCAACTAGCCAATCAAAATGATGTGAATCGTATTCACATGAAACATCAGAAGTGAAAAAAATTAAAGCAAGATATGGGGAAGAAAACAGCATCCTTGCTTCCATTGACTCACCTGCATCTAGCTCAATCGTGTAAGTTGGTATGGGGTCCAAAGATAACCTATAACTTTCGAAACTTGGGTCCAGTAGTTGTCTGTTGACGTTCAGGGAATAATTTGAAGCAGCCATTTTCACATCTATACAATAAAACGAATTTAAATTGGTAGTATTTTAATATAATTCTAAATATATTACTCAAAACATCAACATTCAGAATAGCACAAGCAACGTGTTTCCTGTTTGTATTACCCCGGAATTTTTCGAAGGACCGACCCGACTAAAGAAGGAAGTGACGCCATGATCAAAGACCCACGCTTGAAACAGTGTATTTCAAAATTGCACCAATAGTGAAACCTGCAAAGATAATTGGTTACCTTTTTAAGAGAACGATCAAACAATACAACTGAGAAAATCCCAATACATTACGTAAAAATGTTAAATTAAAAAGTAAAGTGTTAGGAAACACATTTCCTAATATTTATTAAAAACGGTACAGCTTATAAAGCATATGCACGCATAGACTGAAAACGAAGTGAATTTTTTGTTTAAAAATTGAGGATCACAATTGCACACACAGCATTACGCCATGAATCGTAGGACTATATCATATTTGTAGCAGTCTTTGCTACATAATTACACATAGGAACTATGTTTCTGTCTATGTTGCATTACGGAATTTTTATGTTACCGGGATGGCAAAGTACCGGTTACTTTTACGTGACGGTAGTGAGACACTGTTAGCAAATAACTGATTCTGGATCAGTTTCTAAATTTGGTCACAATGGGTATAGATAATGTTTTGTGCGCATAAACTGACCCTAAAGCAATGTTTCAAAGAAGACAAACAGGCGTACTGAAATAGTGAAGTATAAATGGTTGTTGTGTTTTAGTAAGCGGAACCTGTTTGGTAGGTAGAGACGGTACAGAATAAATAAGCACGATTTACAGGAAATAACGCTACAATTTATATTTTGTTCAGTGACTTGAAGAGTATACGGCGTGGTTACTGGCCAGCTGCTATCATCTTGGCAGAGTAAATGTTTCGCTATAATAATTCAAGCAAGGCGACTAACATTAGAATTGTTAAAATGATGCATTTAACCTGGATATCTGATGCATTTAGACGTTAATCTTGATCTTATGTAAATAACTAGAAATGTATAATTCGTCGGTGGTTTGAATAAATCTGGCCATTTTAAATAGTATTTTAGTGAACTGAGAACTGCGGAGCTAACACAGACATTTCTGTTTATATTTGAAATAACGTTAAGAAGTTTAATTGCTTGAAAAGGGGAGTTAGAAAAATTAGTGTGCATGCACTTCATGTTTACGTTATTTACTAAGCAAGATGTATTTATGAACTTTAGGTGACTGGATATTGTGCATGAACTGATTTTAATCTATTGATTGTTGATCTGAAAATTCTCTTTCTGACTTAACTCTACGTGAATTGTCTTTCTCCATCTATAATAATCTATAATACCGATAGGTATACTTTTTAGTATTTTTGTTTGTTTTTGCACCATAAACATACTTAGTCTGTTTTTTTCATTTTCAGTAGGAAAAAATGAGTAAAGATTTACAAATGAGAGCTACGATTAATCAAAAGTTGATAGAGATGGGTGAACGGGAGCGGTAAGTTCAACTTTCAAGTATGTTTTGCTTTACGTGGAGCAAAATGGTTATATATACTTCATAACTTTTAAAGTGGATTTAAAATTCATTACTGATTAAAATGTGATCAGTTCACACACTTAAATTATGTTTGTATGGAAATCACCGTTGTCCAGATTACATGTTCATCCATGTGAAAATTCATTCCAGTTACATCGATTAATCGTTTTGTAGGACATCATTAATATTTATCGTACATGTATTTTTACAGAACAACTTTATACTGTTTTGAAAATGTCCCATCAGTTAGTCCTTACATTTAATATGAGAGAACCTATAGAAATAGTGATCCAGCTTTGCATCTCAAGCAGCATAGGGCACAAGCTGGGGTGAGACAGTCTATGGGATGCCAGTCCATCACAGAGTGCAAACATGCACACAATCACATACAGTAAACCGAACTGCATGCGTACTCAATCTCTTTTTAATCAAGTTTGTTTTTATATTTCTGTTCTTAATTATTTAGTATCATATTTTTTTTATATTTGCTATTTTCATGTTCTGTTTGTTGTTTTAGTTTTGCAGAGAGAAAGATATGAACTTGACACAATAATGTCCCTTATGATGAATATTTCATACTATTTTATCTTGTGTTTGGACTGTGGGGGGAACCCAGAGCAAATGCATATGACACAAGGAGAACATGTAGACTGCACACATGAGGCTGCAAGATTTGACCCCAATCCAATGCACCACCCACATTTAAGAACATTATAAATATTATTCATCTAAACAGTTTCAAAAGTATTTCAGTGGTACCATGCTAATGATATGGCTAATCATCTCTTTGTTTTATTTGGTTTCCCTGAACCTCAGTCTGAAGGAGTTGCTAAGGGCAAAACTCACTGAATGCGGGTGGAAGGATGAGTTAAAGGCACACTGCAAAGGTAAGGCGATTGTGAGACCTGGAGTAAATGGATGCAATAAGTTCCCAGTGTTGGGTGGTGGGGTGGGACTTTGTAATCAGAAGGTTACTGATTCAAAGCCATTTCCTTGCTTTTTTTTGTGAACACAAGTCATCGGTAGTAACTTGTAGAATCCCAGATTCATATCTGACAGATACTGTGTGGTTTGCAGATGTGATCAGAGAGAAGGGCTTGGAGCACGTGACAGTGGAGGACCTGGTTGCTGAAATCACACCCAAAGGAAGAGGTATTTAGTTTATTATTAATTGTAATGCATTTTCCTAGTTAATAGAAATGCGTACTATTCATTCATTGTCAATGACCGGTTGGAATGTTCAGAATATTGATGAGAATGTGATGTGGTCATCTGTAGTCACTGTTTTCCCTTGCAGCTCTTGTACCAGACAGTGTGAAAAAGGAACTCCTGCAGAGAATAAGGGCTTTCCTAGCTCAGCATTCAACCTTGTGAATCTGGCCACTGAGCTATTCATCTCTTATTTTCTAAACGTATCTCAATTCATGTATGTATTTCTTTTGCAGCTATTTTTCCCTGGCAGTTTTTTAAATGTTTTAGATAACTTTTTTTAAACCATTTGCTGGTTGGGAAATGTTCAAATAAAATACATTAAAAGTAATAAATTTTATATCGTCATTTTACTATATACTTTGGGTATATAAATCTACCTATGCAGGTGTCTGTAAGCATGCCCTGCTCAACAACATTAAAGTGTTCTCCTGTATGAGCAAGTACCACTTTATAACATTTGGTAAGCTTATTAATTGAGACTAATTCATAAACAACACCACCGTAACCGTTTTTTCAGTTGAAATCCTATGAATTGTCTGGTTGCTATTTTCTCAATCTCAGGCCATTGTTAATACAAGTGCTTTATGGTCTTAAATACAGTTGAGAGGGGGATACAGTTGTAAACTCAGCGGACTAAACCTCTGTGTCTGTGATCCAATGTTCGCTGGTTTGAGCCTGACCTTGGCAAAATAGTCACATATCTATGGGCCCTTGAGCAAGGCCCTTAACCCCCAGGTCCATAGGTGGTGCTGCAGGTGGCTACCCTTCACTGCCAAGCTTGCTCTTACCTACATATGTGACTGTGTCATGGAGAGAAAGATGTAACAGGCAGAAAGAGAATTTCCCCAAGGGTATCAATAAAGTGTCATTATTATTATATTATTTTATTATTATTATGCATCTTGCTCATGCACTCGGTACATAAAATTTTAAGTCGTGTACTTTGACTTATTATTGTCAATGTGTTAAACTCAAACATGAGAAACTTACAAGCAGTATGTTATGCAGGAGTCAGAGATTCTCAGAATTATCTTCAGTGAGAACTCATTTTCTGATCAGAAATGTTTAAAGACATGTTACCAGTGCTTGCTGAGCAAGGTGGTTTGGTAACACTTTACAGGGCACAAATACTTAGTAATAACTCAGTTACTACTGAAGTACAAATCATGAACAAATACTACTAGAGAAAATATGTGTCATGATTCGGTAATGATGAACAGACATGAGATCAGTATTTCACTTGTGTTATTCCTTCAACTATTTACACAGGGAGTTTCAGAATTAACAGACATAGTGACAAATATAGTACCTGCTTGGGATAAAATATGCATCATGATTCGACAAAAAATGAGACCAGAATTTAATGTGTTATTCATCACTTGTTCCTTCAGCAGTTCACAACGGTTCACAGAATTACCAGATATAGTAACAAATATAGTAATTGCTTGAGTTAAAAGTTGCATCATTAATAATGAAGGATATCAATTTGTAACTAAGACTTGGTGTGTGGTTAATTAATACATAAGTGATAGCATTATACTCTATTATCTGTGCCCCATCTAGTACAGCGTTACCGTTTTTTTTTTTCTTCCATGAAAAACTCATTGAAGTTTTATCAGCCAAGTTTGTTGCCCAACTATTATATGGGTGAAGCCCTATTTTTAATGGGTAGATCAGATATCTAATTGTTTAGCTAGCAAATATCAGTATGTCTCTGCTGGCTTAATTTCTTTTCCCAAAAATGTTAATGAATGTGAAAATCGAAATGGAATGGCAAAGAACATTCTAGAACACAGTCCTCTGGGACCCATAGACAGCTCATGTTTTTGCTCCCTCCTAGCTACATGTCAAACAGTCCACATTCTTGCTCTCTGAGTCTCCAAGGACCGGGATGGAAAACGCTGTTCTAGAGAAATAACAAGACCACCATGGTATGGCATTTCAGACAGCATTTTACTTGACACCATTCGCACTGCAAAAAACATCCATCAATCTATGAAAAGCCAGCTTCTCTTGGTGGGGGTCACGGTGGGGGTCAATAGCGCCAATGTGTTCCTTCCACAATGGTATCAGGCAGTTTCTCAAAACATCTTTGGTACCATCTGACCCCAATAGTCTTTCTCCTTTGCCTCTGCAAACATTCTGGCCTTTGGTGTGATTCAGGAGACCCCTGTGCAAACACTCCTCTATAGGACAGCTTCCCTTACCAGCATCTCATAGGGCTACTACTATGACAGGTGTCAGCAGCCCCTGAAAATGCCTTGATAGTGTAACATTTGAACCCGCATCACCACCTGCCTCAATCAGCATGTGGGAGAAGTTTTTCTGGATGTCTGAGTTGAATTCATCCCACACATCCTGTCGAGGAACACCTCTCCTATCCTACACCATTCTGTGTTCCCTGAATGCCCTTATTGTTGCACTTTGTGTGCTGATTAGAACAGTCGTCTTATTAGGTTCTTGTTTTTTGAAAGATGTTGTATAGCTCTTGCTAGCCCAACCAAGCTGCATTTATGGCTGGTTGACTATTTGACAGCCTTGTGTTTGTGATGTGTTATTAGTGTCTGCTAAATAAAGAAGCTTCAACTAACTGACTCCTCATATTAGTGATCCTGGCCCATTTGGCACTCTCCCTGCACTCTCAGAAAAAAGGGTACAAATTTGTGCCTTTGCTTGTCACTGGGGCTGTACCCTCAAGGGTCTGCCAATTG
>JAODLD010000052.1:17816818-17830985 GCA_026781065.1 Mormyrops boulengeri | reverse complement strand
AAGCTTGGGGGTCACAGCATGGGGTCAATCAGCCCCCCTGGACATGCACTATATGGACAAAAGTATTGGGACACACCTCTCAATCATTGAATTCAGGTGTTTTATTCACATCCATTGCTTCAGGTTTATAAAATCAAGCACCTAATCATGCAGTCAGGTTAACAAACATTTGTGAAAAATGGGTCGCTAGATTTTCCACAGTCAAATGTAAGTGGTATTTTTGCAAAGTGGAAGTGTTCAGAAACAACAGACACTGGTTCACAAAAACTGTGTACAAGGAGCTTCATTGAGTGGGCTTCCATGGCTGAGCGACTGCATGCAAGCTTCACATCAACAAGCGCAATACCAAGAGCTGGATGGAGTGGTGTAAAGCAGGCTGCCACTCGACTCTGTAGCAGTAGAAATGAGTTCTGTGGAGTGACGAATAAGGCTTCTCTGTCTGGCAGTCTGATGGATGAGTCTGGGTTTGGCAGATGCCAGGAGAACGTTACCTGCTTGACTCTGCCAAATGTAAAGATGGAGGAGGGATAATGGTATGGGGTTGTATTTCAGGGGTTAGGCTTGGCAGGCGTTCCAATACTTTTGTCCATATAGTGCATGTTGGACCTCCTTCAGGACAACTCTAAGAGCATTGCAAGAGGCCACCTTATGAAAATGATGTAGAGGAGAAAGTAGGGTCAGCAAGTCTCTGGTGCAATTGAGCTTAAGGGCTTTACTCAAAGGCCTAATAGTGGGATCACTCTGCTGACCAAGGGATTTGAAACAGCAACCTTCTGAGTCCCAAGTCAACAAAATATTGTTTTTGTTTAATACTTTTTTGTCATTGCATAATCCATATGTGTATTAGGATGAATTCGCGGAGGATTATGTCGCCCACATGGCATGGGATTAATCCTTTTACTGTAATAGTCTGGGAAATTGTGATTATGGATTAACTCTGATCGAGTATCGACTAATCGTCCTGAAATTCAGATACATCGTCCATGATTCACCCAGAATATTATTGAACTGCACAAACATGTTATTTTTTACCGATCACCTGTACAACTTATTGTTTCGTAAACAACTCGTAAAAAGAAGCCAGGATGCTTATCTGGTCCATCAGATCGGCAATGTGAATGCTTATCTTGGTTTCAGGAGACCGGGGAAGGTTAGTATGCAAAATGCTTATCTTGTCTTTAGGAGGGCTCGGAGGCATTGCACAAGGAAATCTGTCCTAGGGGAATTTTCTTATTATTTCTAAAAACATTTCGCAAGCAGCATCACTCAGACAAAAGGGGGAATTGGCGACCACGTTGTCTAAGGGGAAGGGGTGAGCCTGGCCAGCTTGTCCCCTGCCCACACGCAACACTAAATTTAGTATAAAAGAAGGGGGAGATCCCAGTACTGACCGGAGCTCAGCCATGGGATATAGCGTGCATCGCCCGGCACTTTCTCGGGACTCACGTGTTGGTCTCCTGCCAGGACTGAAAGGGGCTCCCCAGTCCATGTGTGAAGGTGGGTGATGATGGCACGTCCAAGTGCAAATAGTTTTATGGGCCAACATTTCTAAAGAATGCTTTCAGCACCTTGTTGAATCAATGCCACGTAGAATTAAGGCAGTTCTGAAGGCGAAAGGGGGTCAAACACCGTATCAGTATGGTATTCCTAATAATCCTTTAGGTGAGTGCATGTGTGTATATTATTATTTATTTCTAACAATTGTAGATTACATTGATGTTATGCCCCGCTCGTCGACCACGCCCCCTCGTTAACCTCGTATGGATTCCCCATGTTATACCGGCTGTTTCCTGTTGCTGTCATTGGTTCATCCGCGTTTCAGTTTGTTTACCCAGTCCGGTCATTAACGTCAGATTAACGTCATTGTGTTGTAATGCCTGTTCTCTGTGCGATTAAACCCTGAATTCCCCGATTGCTTGAGTCCTGTTCCTGCTTCCCCGGTCCCGGCTCGACGTGTCATACCATTGATACATTTAGATAAGTATGTATAGGTATAAATGTAATAATAAACTAATATATTTATAATATTAAAAGATGTTTATAATACCATTTATTGTCTGTTGAACAAAGGTGCCATCCTGGCCTTTTTCCTGGCGAAACTTACATAATGAAAATTTTTCTGTTTTGCGATATCAGACTCAATACTGAGTCTTGCTAAATCTACTAGTCGCGCATGTGACATAGTGGATCTTAGAAAATTTTTTTACCAGCTTCAGCTTGCTGCGCATATATTTGGAAAGAGTCCTTCCAGTTCGTACTTTTTCAAGCAATTCAGCAGCTCCAATGGGCTCCGTTGGTTTTCCGCCTATCGCGGAAATTACGTTCCAGACCCATCAGCGAAAGGTGAAAATTCGCGATATAGAAAGACCATATAAATACACTTTTTTAAAAATATAGTTTCAGCCTTAAAATACCCCTCGCACACACTTAAAACACATGTAAATTCATTAAAACACACTTTGTAAACACATACACATACTCTGAGGAACATTTCTGTACCATTGATGATACATTGATCCTGTTTGTACTTCCGGGATCCTTAGAGTCCATTTCTGTACCTTAAAAGGTACAATTACCTACAGCTAAGGGTACAATTGGCAGACCCTTGAAGGTACAGCTCCAGTGACAAGCAAAGGTACAAATTTGTACCCTTTTTTCTGAGAGTGTAGGTGCTTGATTTTATAAACCTGAAGCAATGGATGTGAATAAAACACCTGAATTCAATGATTGAGTGGTGTGTCCCAATACTTTTGTCCATATAGTGCATGTCCAGGGGGGCTGATTGACCCCATGCTGTGACCCCCAAGCTTGCGGTCACCAGTCTGGGTGTCTCAAAGAGAGTAAGAGGGGTAGGCAAAAGGAGAGTTTTACTATGGGGGTTAACAAGAAATCTCTGTTCTATTATGAACCCAAGCAGTCAACTGTTATTGGACTTGCGGACCTGTGATGGTTACGTGACAAAGTGAGCTCAAATCAACTAACTTGATATATGGGGAGAAACAACATGAGCGTTATATCCACACAGCAGACACAGGAGTGTGCAAAGCAATATGGGTCACCGTTTTAAAGGGAAGTATCAGTGGTAAGTATTGGCTCATTTTTAACCATTGGTCGATGGCTGATTGCTGTATTGGCCAATACCGGGGTGAATCTCAGTACCAAGAATGGAAAGACCGTACTTGTGGTCTTGGCAAGACCAATCTTGCTAATTTGCCTTCCAAGAACAAACTTGAGCCGCAATGAATCATGGGATTGGTCTCATTCAGCGAGGATGCAACTGATGTATTCATGATATTTGAGGCGAAGCAAGACCAACATTTGAGATTTTTACCTTCTTCTGTACTTGTGTTCTTAGTATTGGAACTAGTTTTCGCCAATGGGACATGACGTAAAACAGGTACACGAGAACACAAATATTGTCAAGTATGCATATTGAAATTCACCCCGAACATGTTCCTGTGAATTGTGTCAGGAAATATGCATGCAGTAAATATCTAGCGATATTAAAGAGTGATGGCTGCAAATTTAAGATGTACAGAAGGACCTACTACAAAGGTGCAATAATTAATTACAAAAAAAGATGTTAAAAAGATGTTAAATGAAATATCAGTTTGCATTACGGATGTGCATCTCCATCACTGAGGCCAATGTGATGCACATCTCGATGTATTGGCAACAATCCTATACATGAAAGAAACATATGAAGCAACGACAAATACTACATAATTCAGCCCGACGGGATATGATGCAATGCAAAAGAATATGATGGTACGTAACTCAATATGGTACAGATACAGACACAGTTTGGAGAGGGCTAATCAATCAAAGTATAGAATTATTCATCAAAAATTATTGGTCATATTTCTAAACAGTAAAGGAATAAGGCTTCTACTAATAATTAAATAATATTAATAAATGATATTTTACCAATGCAAAGAAAATCAGAAATGATGTATCCTGAGTTCATCCCCAATTGTATCTGGTGCACACTTTTATATATTCGGGGCAGTTGCATTGTAAACATTCACGAATCAGTTAATCTTACCATTGTTAGTATGTACCTTAAGATTCATATTGGTGCAAATAAGGACCAGGAAACAGTTCAGTATTCCAGGAATTATTCATCAGGAAATGCATGCTCTGTGAATAGGCGACATCTTGATCATAGAAACCAGATTAATAGTTACCTAACAAAAAAGATAATACTGTAGGATCTCGGGGCCGATAATTACAGGGTGAAGACTGCAGAATGTTGCTATGCCAAAGGTGTGTTATTTCCACAATGCAGGTACACAGCCTGGTATCCAGGACCCGCCCCAGAAACTCAGTACTACAAAAGGCCCCAGACATAGTCCAGAATATCTGACCCGCATGATACAGCATGGTATGATTTTAAACTGTAGCTTAAATGATGGTAATAGGGAATATCACTTTGATTCACCTGAATGAAGTTGAAATATGTCATGAATTTCTTTGCAATTGTGTATTTCATAAGTGTTTAATTACTGCATTTGTTTTTCTACTTTCTTTAGTTATTCTTGATGTTTGACTGTACTGTAAAATGTACCTGCTTTATTCTTTTAATCAGCAGTTTGTTCTACATTGTATACAACTATTGCTTCCCTTCTGCAGCCCGATGCTATAGACTGACAGCTGCATTGTGCTGCGTCTTAAAGAATCAATCTCAAGAGGATGAGGCGTCTGCAGCAGTTCAAACTAGCACAACTCACGGTGCTTATTTCACTTTGGAGTTTCTCAGGTAGATCACCCGCTACACATACATTTGCCTTCGATTGTTTATATTCTTCTTTTTCTTTGCAATATTCTTTAACTCTAGAGAGCCTTTTGATGGCTCCTACAGTACATCTTACCTTTTAATCTGTTTTATGCGTCTCTCGTTTACGTTTCCTAGATGCACAAATAATCAGAAGAGTGATGCCAAATCAAGGAAGCCTAAATGGAGGAACAAGCCTTACTATTCAAGGAGAAGGTACCTGTCCCATATGAACAGCACTATGGCTTAATGGGCAGTGTAAAAAGTGTGGTAGGCGATTTTTTTTCTTCAGGTTCACTTCAACTCAGTATAGATTAGCAGTTATGGATGGATGCATGGATGCATGGGCCATCTTTTCTAATGGACTGATTTATTTTTAAGGATTTGCCCAAGAAACCCAATTCAGTCTCAGCAGTGACAGTAATGACCTCGGGAACAGTGTGCAGCTGGTGTCCGGCACAAGATCTTTTCCCTGTGATGTGCAAAAGGCCTCCAGTCATAGCAGACTAATAATTTGCTACACCAGGTAAGGCTTCCTGCTAGATATTTTTTTCAATCATTCAATCTGCAATATGTAAATCATAAATGTAATGAGAAACGCTTAATTCACAGAGCAATGCCGGAGGATGGTTACATGGTGCGCGTCAGTGTGGATGGCGTGCCGGTTCCTGGTGAAAACATCTGCTCTGTGGACAGCAGATCTGACTGGTGTTACTTCCATGTGAGTCATAATTTCCCTCAGCATATCAAAGACCACATTTACAATACATTTTATGCTTTTTAATTGGAAGAAATCTTTGGGGCCATTTGACACATCAGCTTACCAGGATAGCATCATCTAATATTAATATAATATTAATATAATGTCATAATTACTGAATGTCAGTGGTGGGCAGGGTTCTGCTAATCCGCTAACTGCTAATTGGCGAGGCTAACTTTTTCGTTAGCAGATTAGAGTTTCCACCAACTTTGGCCCCGTTCACACCTGGAAAAGGTGTTTATAATGAACACCATGATACTCAAAATTAAATCAATAAATATCTATATATTAATGAATGAATATTTCAATAATTAATATGTCCTTTCATTTTAAATAATTCCACAAAGGATGTTGTATTTAGAATCAAGTTCAGCTTTTAACGTTGTGGGCATGCATTTTTATACCACGTCAACACGATACAAATACACGTGTTAAAAAGGTCTTTTAGTACTTAGGTTAATACTTTTATATTGAAGGGTATAGGGTTCAGTCTGTAATGCATTATGTTGGTTGTCATATTTCGGCTTTTAATCATAACCAATGAAGCTCAAAATTTGTGAAAATCTCAACAAAGAGGTTCATTGTTTTGTCTGATAAGCTGAATTATATGTCTGACTTGGAGCAAGTAAAAGAAGTGAAGTAGTCAGGACTGGAGTGGGACTGAATTTCTGACTGGAAGTTCAAGCCTCCGGACAGCCCAATATAAAACTACATAAACAATCACACTATTATTGTATGTTTCTATTAACATATCCATTATTTATGCTATTGAACACACATTCTTACGTACGCGCCTTAATTTTGCATTCAAGTAATTTTTATCAGCACGTTTCACCAACGCTAGTGCTCCTCCTGGGGACTCTCTTGCTCTGCTGGGGGACTTCAATGCTCACGTGGGCAATGACAGTGAGACCAGGAGGGGTGTGATTGGGAGGAATGGCCCCCCCCGATCTGAACCCGAGTGGTGTTTTGTTATTGGACTTCTGTGCTCGTCATGGTTTGTCCATAATGAACACCATGTTCAAGCATAAGGGTGTCCATGTGTGCACTTGGCATCAGGACACCCTAGGCCGCAGTTCGATGATCGACTTTGTGGTGAGGGGCGGAGCTGTCAACTAATCACCACCTGGTGGTGGGTTGGCTCCGCTGGTGGGGGAGGAAGCTGGTCAGACCTGGCAGGCCCAAGCATATAGTGAGGGTCCACTGGGAATGTCTGGTGGAATCCCCTGTCAGAAGGAGCTTCAGCTCCTACCTCTGGCAGAACTTCGGCCATGTCCTGGGGGAGGCGGAGTACATTGAGTCTGAATGGGCCATGTTCCGCGCCTCCATTGTGGAGGTGGCTAACCGTAGCTGTGGCCAAAAAGGTGGTCGGTGCCTGTCGCGGCGGCCATCCCCGAACCCGCTGGTGGACACCGGCAGTGAGGGATGCCGTCAAGCTGAAGAAGGAGTCCTATCGGGTCTTTTTGACCTGTGAGACTCCAGAGGCAGCTAATGAGTACCGGCGGGCCAAGCGGAATGTGGCTTCGGCGGTCGCTGAGGCAAAAACTCAAGTATGGGAGGAATTTGGCGAGGAAATAGAGAATGACTTCCGGACAGCTTCGAGGCGATTCTGGTCCACCATCAGGCTGGGAAAGTGTTGCAGCATCAACATTGTTTATGGTGGGGACGGGGCGCTGCTTACCTCAGCTCGGGACGTTGTGGGTCGGTGGAAGGAATACTTCGAAGACCTCCTCAGTCCCACCGACATGCCTTGCAATGAGGAAGCAGAGTCTGGGGACTTGGGGGTGGACTGACCTATCTCTGGGGCGGAGGTCGCTGAGGTGGTTGAAAAGCTCCTCGGGGTGGATGAGGGCCCTAGGGGTGGATGAGATCCGCCCGGAGTTCCTCGGTGTTCTGGGCATGTCCCACTGGGTGGAGACCCCAGGGAAGACCCAGGACACGCTGGAGAGACTATGTCTCCCGGCTGGCCTGGGAGTACCCTGGGACTCCCCCAGAGGAGCTGGACAAAATGGCTAGGGAAAGGGAAGTCTGGGTTTCCCTGCTTAGACTGCTGCCCCCGTGACCCGACCCGGAAAAGCGGTAGATGATGGATGGATGGATGGATGGATGGATGGACGTTTCAGCAATATTAATAAAGCGTGGAGCAGCTTAACATCATATTTATTTGACATACATGGGGAAGCTTCATCAAAGTTTGTATTAAATATATATGCAAATTTCAAAACATCTTTAATAAATCACTTCTTAGACAATTTATTTTTAGCGAATTTGCTCGGAAAATTAATGATGCACACTTTGACAACGTTTCCATGCCAATGGGTCGCGATATTAAACCAACTTTCCAGAAGATTCAAACTTATTTTTTGGTGTTGTAGGGAAAAAGATCCCCTGTTGTTCACATTGCAGTTTAGTACACAATGCCGCACTCCGCACTGACTTAAGTTCTGGCATAAATTATTTTCAGTGCTACCCAGGACACACTGCTGTAAGAATGGGGATAAATACATACCAGACCACCCCCAAATGTGGATGCCGATGCGTTTTCAATGTGTTTTGGGGGCGCTCACACCTATATTTAACTCTGTCCAACAGGTCGCATGTTAATACAAGGCCTTTGAAAACCGTTAGTGAACTAATTAACTTCTGCTAAATTAATCACTAACTTGTCACATTTAAGGTAGCCTGGGGCAAATGTAAGTGAACAAAGATAAAGTCCATTTAAACTGGGGTACCCTGAAATAAGCGAAGAAGAGGGGCCTGTTTCACAAAGCCATATTTTTTGCTAGTTGCATAACTCATCAGATTTCAGGTACAGTAGCTTAAATTGACTTTATCTTCATTCGCTTATATTTAGCCCAGACTACCTTAAATACAACAGGTTATCTAGCTAAGCAAGAGGGCAAAATGTTAGCATGAGCCGGTGACGGAATAGGACCAGTGTCGCTAACTTAGCAACTTTGTCGCTATATTTAGCGAGTTTTTAGACCCCTCTAGCGACTCGTTTTCAAAAACATTAGATCAGTATGTACCTTAGTCTGTGGTTAATTAATACATAAGTAATAGCTTAATACCACATTATTTGTGCCCCATTAAGTAAAGTGTTAGCAATTAAGGATTTGAAGTAGGTTATAGCAATGTTGAGTATTATAAATGAACAAGGTTAAATGCAATGACCTGTTTTAATACTGAAAGGTCACTTTTTCTATTATTTCATTACAGGCTAGACTCTCCAACACTCCTACAGTCAATAGCCTTCTGCCAATTTCTGGTTTACCAGGTATGCTCCTCCAGGTTTAAATTGTTGTGTCATTTTCATGATTTGATTGGCAAAGATGTTACATTTGTGGATTTTCAACCATAAAATAATTGTCTTGTTACACAAGGGAAATATTTCTCCTGTATAATCTTAATATAGACAATACTTTAAATCCACAGGGACCCTGATTACAATGGAAGGAAACATCTTTACGGACATGTATGGGGCGAATCAGCTCAGCAGTTCAAATGGCCAGAACGTCTGGTTCTTGAGGTAATGCACAAATAGGCAGCTGTCAAATTACTGCTGAGTCTATGTCCATGGACTGCCCTTCACCAGGCCTGGTTTAGCTGTATGGCATACGACTGGAAAGGGTAATATGAAGGTATATCTCTTTATTACTGACAAATACCCCTGCAGACACCTGTTAGTAGAAACATATTTATATTACAGATGTCAAAACTGTTCCCCTTTTTTGCACAATTAAATGGATAACTGTCAGTTAACTTAATGTGCATCCTAGGTCTTACATGGGAGGAACACCTTGTGAGCTTCTCAAAGCCAACTCAGACATTCCGTAAGTCTCTTATGTAGTTGAAAAAACTTGTTTTGTTTGTATCCTGCTCTGCTTTATGCTATAAATCCTACAATTCTTCAATTTTGCTTTAGGTTTGAGCTCAAGATAACTTCTTATGCCTATGGAAGAATGTCCTGCAAAATGACTGGGACATATGTTGGTAAGGATCGTCAATTCTGATATTTAGTGCTTCGTTTGGTGGACAAAGAATTGCTAAAAATCTTCATATTCTTTTTTTCAGGGCATCACAACCTTACCTTCATTATTAGTGGTGAATTTGGAAGGTGTGTCTATTGTAACTTATGTGTGTGCTTTTGTTTTATGCTTTAATCTTCGCATGTGTTCTAATTCATATGCATGATCTGTTACAGGAGTTTAGGTGATCGCGCAGTTTATTCTGTTTCATCATTGAACAAGCTGGCTATGTTCCAGACGTATGCTGGTAAATAACTGAATATATATCAACTCATTCATATTTTCGAATCCAAACGATGAGACATGATGAGCATTAGCTGTTTACAGTATTTTACATGTTTAATTGTTTTAATTTCAGAGGTAACTGGGATTTCTCCAGCAGTGGGAAGTCTAGAAGGTGGAACTATTCTGACTGTTTCTGGGAACTTCTTTGACCAAACAGATTATCCTGCCACAGTTCTTGTTGGAGGTAATATTTTTACTGGATAATTTCCCTGGTAACACTTTACTTGACGAGGCACAAATACTTAGTAATAACTCAGTGACTACTGAAGTACAAATCATGAACAAATACTTAAGGAATATAGTCACTACTTGAGCTATAAAATGTGTCGCATTTCATTTAGGATGGACAGACAATAGATCAGAATATAACTAAGATTTAGTTTGTGGCTAATTAATACATAAGTAATAGTATACTACTATATTACTTGTCCCGCATCAAGGAAAGTGTTACCAATGTGGTTAAGAATATCAAAAACTAATACTTAATACTTAACTTTCTTTATGAAATTGTCCACTAAATATGTCTTTTAGAATACCATTACAGTCTGTAGATTCCACAAGTCCAAACGGATATCAAATTATAAAGTATATTGAAGGTCCAGACAAGAGGAATACACATGATAGATATAATTACATTATAGACATGCATACATTCTGTGTATAATTTTCACAACACTTCTAATGCAAGAGAGTCATGGTATAAAATATGTTTTGTAAAGTGTTTTAGACTGTAGGATTCTTCCAGCACTGGCATGACTGATATTATAAATAATAAAATTAATACATTTAAATATTGAAATTATCACTAGACGAGATGGTAAAAAGCACTGTTTAAAACAGACAGGATATATTTCAAAAATTGAAAAGGGCTTTGGATAGGAAACCAGATTTGTAACCCTTCAAAAACGGGTATGGAGAGAAGTTATGAATTATGAATATGAATTGCTAAAAGTGGACCTGTTACAGCATGTTTGTTACATGAGTTCACATAGTGATCTTTTTTTTATTTTGAAGGGATGAGATGTGACATTCAGAGCTTATTTGACCATAGAATTACATGCAAGAGTCCCAAGTTCCAGCAACAGAATGCCACAATCTTTCCAGGTGAGGCATATCAATGCTTTCATGAATTATTGCATTTTACTTCTTCTCCAGCTCAAAATCTGTAAATAGGATCAACATGTTGAAAGCATTTTACTTAGAATTTACTTAACCTATATGTGGGTGAGTGTAGTTTTATTTTTATCAGCTAAAGATTTGTGTCAGAATTTTGTGTAGTACCATTTGTAATACTAAATTAAGACACACAATGATATAAAAAAATTCTAAATGTGCATTGCTCCTCACAAAAAAACAATATATTCAGATTGAAAGAGATTCATTTGAAAATATACATAAAAATAACTTCCTCTTGATGAAAGACCGACCTCACAATTTTAATATTCATTTTTGGACTGATACTGTGTTTTATGATACTGATTTCCATAAAAATAAGTTCACACTGTGGCAGTCATCAAGAATCCCATGTCATGCACTTAAATGCAAATGCTGCAGGTGGTAGGGGTGTGAAGATGGAGATGTGGACCAACACCATCCCAGCTAGGCTAGAGGAGGCACTGAGCTACAATGAGAATACATCGGGATACTCCACAAACTGGACGGACTCACTATCCTACACCTGGCAACAAGAAATAGATCACTTTGTTGGAAGACTGAGCGGATTCTTTGTTCCAACTGAGACAGACAACTACACCTTCTACATCAAGGGAGATGACCGCACTGCTCTCTACTTTAGCCATACTGGGAACCCTCAGGATAAGGTTTGCTTTGGGAGAGTGCTATGGTCTGATTTTCACACAGACTGGTCTATGAAGTTTTGACTTTATATTAAATAGTGTTCTTTTTTCTCCCTCTGGTGTCTGAAATGTGTACAGGTGAAGATTGCCTATACTGATTTTCAAACAGTCAGTTTTTTCACATTCAGCACACAGAAATCTGACAGCATTCATCTAGAAGCAGGAAAACCGTGAGTCTTCTTGTATCAGCAGTGATGATGGCAGTGATGTCTATTCCTACAAATCCCAATGTATCTACTGTAAGCAACCAGATTCATCAAATTATTACTTCTCTTTACACAGGTACTATGTAGAAGCCCTTTTGCAGGAATATTCAGGAGTTGGTTCAGTGGATGTTGGCCTCTTTAAGGAAAGGAGCATTTTCACAGCACAGCAAACAGCAGAAGCTATAAATGAAGTCCAAGTTATCCAAGCCACCTCTGACATTGTGGAAGAAAGACAAGTAAGCATGTAAAAAGTTTGAAATTTTGTCCAACACTGACTGAACGTCATGATCCTCTCTGAATGCTTTATTCATTCTCTGTTTGTAGGAGAGTTGCAATTTATTGCGCAGTCGGCTCTCAATGGCATCTTGGTGCATTGCCAGTCATGGTAATAGAGAACCCTGAGCAAGTTAATGCAAGAAAGTTAAGTCAATTAGGGCCTTATGGTCACCAATCATATTCAGTGCACGGCATATGGTGACGTGAAATAACGTTATATAAATGTTACATAAAAGCGAATTAGAAATAAATTATATTAAGGTAACACAGATATTACTGAATGAGACCCATTGTCACTGAAAGCAAAATGGTTATTGTCACGGTTCGCAGGCAAGGTGAGCAGGCAAGCAGGTGCAGTCATGAGCCGCCCACTGCCATTTATGACGATATCGTTAATTGCCTATTTTTTCAATGCTTGTAGTAGACACTGAAACAGAAAAAGAAGAAAAGTGACTAATGCTCCCATCATGCTTCTCGTGCACAGCGTCAGTGTGCTAAATGCGTGCACTCCTTTTACACTACCTGTGATCAAATCTTGTCGTCGATGCAAAATTTTCCAATCTGATAGAAGTCAGTTAAATAAAAAAAAGTCAAATCAACAAAGAAACAAACTTAATTATTAATTTACATTTCATGACTATAGATATGGGCCTACCTCATTGTCTGGTAAGTTTGCTTCAGTGTCTCTGTGTTTAATAAAGCATGATAATTATCATAGTTCATTTACAGTGAGGGAAATCATTATTTGACCCCCTATTGAATTCCTAAGTTCACCCATTTCTAAAGAAATGAGAAGTCTATAATTTCAATGGCATGTTAATTTCAACATCATTTCAACAGAAGATAGATTTACAAGAAAACAAAAAAGAAAAAAATCATTATGTAACAGTTATAAATCAATTTGTCGTTAGTCTAGGGAAATAAGTAGTTAATCCCTTGGAACACATGCTTTAGTACTTGGTGGCGTAACCATTGTTGGCAAGCACAGCTGTCAGACGTTTCATGTAGTTGGTAACCAGGTTAGCATGCAGGTCATCATCCAACCCTCTTTCCAGACCTCCACCAAATCTTTAAGGTTTTTAGGCTGTCACTTGGATAAACAAAGCTTAAGTTTTATTATGGGATTAAGGTCCACAGACTGGCTAGGGCACTCCATGACCTTAATGTACTTTTTCTTGAACCACTCTTTTGTTGCCTTGGCCATATGTATGTGGGGATATGCAGATTTATACTGAAATATTCCAGAAAGCGGGTTCAACTTCACCTTGGTAAAATTAGTTTTATATGCAGTTTTCCGGCTTTAATCTCTTTCAATGTTTGAACTATATTTAAGGTTTTTCAGGCATTAGCGTTTTCAGGCATTAGTCATTGGCAGTGAATGGACACAGTGCAATTATTAATAAATACATATAAAATCACATAGTATTAAAGTTACACGGTGTACATTGTCCCCATAATTTAATGCTTAAAGCACACTGGGGAAAGAACTGGGGATACATACGCTGAGGTGGACTTAAATACACAGGACTTAATGAAACAACAAGAAACAGCTGGTAACATCAGGATGTCACATGAGATTAACGAGGGGGGCGTGGCACACGGAGAGATCGGGCGATCGGGCATGACACTGGGGATGGATGTTAAAGATTTGAAAAAAACTTCATGGCAAACAGTATTTTAGACACTTTCGTCAAAATGCATAGGAGCATGATGGTTCTTGAATAGATAATTAAAATACACGAGTATCTTTTTGTTATAACCTTTTGCATTTTCACATAGCAATTCTGAAGTTAAATACTAAACTAAACCGGGTAACGAGACAGCAGGAGTGAGAGACAATTATCCAATCCAGGAGGGGGCAAGACAACGACCAATCAGGGAAAGACACAAGGGCAGGCACAAGAGCAGGCAACAGGTGGAACTAATTAACTCAGGAGACTAATACTAACCAAAAAATAGGGAAAACAGAATCTACACTAGGG
>JAODLD010000052.1:17800274-17816718 GCA_026781065.1 Mormyrops boulengeri | reverse complement strand
ATATATACTCTGTCTTTTTACAAGACCTTTTCCCTTCATATTCTTAAGTCTTTGGAATAAAGAACTGGGAAAACTCCTGTCTGGAATCGACTCTTGGAATTGACTCCATTGATTCCCAACTCTTGAAATCAGAATTAGAGTTAAGTGCAAAATTTTTGGAATCGAACAGCCTTACCACAGACAGTACACATGTATTGCTGGCTGAGAATAGTACCGTGTGTCATAATGTGTAACCCTCCTCTAGGAGCGTGATGTTCATGTTAAATACCTGGCACACTACTGGCTTTTTAGTGTATGTTTGATTAAGCTGGAGTTACATTACATCATATTACATTTGTTTAGCAGAAGCTAAATAAGGGCTTGGGGCCTTAGGGCCTTGCTAAAGGGTTCAATCTAGGTGACCACTCGTCCTGATTTTGTCCAGACTGCGGTTTTCCAGCACTCTGTCCGTACTGCTGTGGGGTGGCCCCCTTTTAGCCCCCCTGTCCTCCTTTTTCCTTCCCCTCTAACTGCCTTGCCCAGGCTCAACTTTTTGTGGGTGTCCCCTTTTTTTGAGTCATGCCGGTGGTCATCTTAGTGACATCACACAGGTCCTTATGTCCTAACCTGCAAAGCCACACACCTTCTAGTCCTTCAATATAACTTGTTTTATCATGTTTTATTGTTAAATTAAGGTGGTCACCTTTGAAAACTGGACCACTGCACAACCAATCAGTGAGGTTCAGAGTGTGAATATCAGCAGTAGATGTTTCGAGCTGGACACCTGTGAGAGCACTTACTACACACTCATCTACAACTCTGAGAAAACAGGCAAGAGTTCTCTCTTGGTATTAGGCTTTCTTAATGAAATGGTATATTTTGCTGTTAACTCAGTGCTGAACAATCTTTCCTTAATCCATCCTCTCCCAAGGTGAAAGTGTATTTTTACATGTAAACAAATAAGTAATTTAAATGGATAATTTGATACTCCTCTTTGTTGCATGTTTAACTGTCAGTGTTTTTAAGATTAGTTTCCAGCTGTTAAGCAGGATAATATTACATATAAAATATGAACTCCTTCACCCCCTTATTGGTAAAACATAAACTCCTTTATAATAAACAGTTGACCTAAAGAGATTGATGACATGTTTTGTAGTTCCTATTGCTGTGAGTGCCTCAGCAGTAGAAGTGCAGAATGCCCTGAACAGTCTGTGGTCAATAAAGCCAGACGCGGTTCAGGTGATAAAAGTGGACGACAGTGAAAGGTCCATTTACCATGTGACTTTCAACTCAGAAAGAGGTAATTATACTGGGAGTATGCAAGGTAAACTAATGAGAAAACTATTTGACTGAATTTATATTATAGTTTATTTTGTGAACCAAATACCTGTGCTGCAAGGCACTCGTGTGCACTGCATTTGTTAAATTCCAGTTTAATTACCAGGAGATGCTGTTTGTCATCAAAAACTGTAATTAGAATGGCACAATGAACCAGAATGATATTTTTACAGGTGCCTACCAGAGTCTTAATTATGAAACTCCTGGGTTGGATGTCAGCATTACAGTGACCGAGCTCACCAAAGGAAAACCCAGCCTGGAAACTTTTACACTGCAGTGGGGCGGCATCTTATCCAGACCAATTAACATCACTGCACCTGAGTCAGAGGTAATGGCTCCCATTCCCCCAGCAGAACTAAATGCCAGTGTTCATATTCAGTGTCTTAAAGGAGACATGTGTGTCCTTCCTCTGAAGGTGCAGTCAGCAGTGGAGGCAATGTTGATGGCAGATTGTGTCAAAAAGATCTTGCCTGTGGAGAACAATGAAGTGGCATTTTTCAAAGACTACGAGGTGGACACCTATAGGATAAGCAGAAAATGGACACAACTGATCTGGGCAGCTGCAAATTTTTATAGTAATTCTGTTTTCTTGTAGGCTCCAGATCAAGTGAATGGGATACGCGTATTTGATACAGAGGCGTTCTGTGGGAAATACTCCCTTATGAACCCTGATTACTTGTTCCTATATTACAATATAAAGAACACGGGGAGCCGCTATGGATATGTCTCACTCAAGAGGTACAGCACGGTGAGTGTGCTGGTCTTCACTGGACCAAAATTTACTGCTTGTTACGCGTACTTGAGAGTGGCTTTAATTATACATTTTAAGGTTTACAGTATGAAGACAATTTATTTGACAATAGGGGAATTACAGTATTACAGGATTACAGTTCCCATCAGTCTTACTGCTCCTGTTTTATCAAGAGATACATTCTTTAGCTGTTCAAAGACTTTATCATAGGTTCAAATTGCTCAATGAACTATGTCTAGACAGTTATTAGTATTTTTATGCTTGGTTCTTCTTGTATATTTGTGTCTTCTTGTATATACAAATTCGCCTTGTACATTATTGAGTAGATTTATGGTTTTAGATATTTGTTGCATAAAGTTAGTTTTTGCATTATTATTTTTGTTATTCTTTTTTCTACTCACTTGCATATCTACATAAATTTTGTGAGAAACTTTCACCCCCGGGAAAATGAAATAAAACCCACATCACTCACCCTACACCTTACCAATCTCGAGCTGTCAGTGCATCCTAACAATATTCCAGGAAAATCATCAGTTTTTATGTACCTTTAATACACAAACCTTTGGTTTTATGTAACATTTTATGGTGATGAAAATGTTACATTTTTGGGTGGAAGTCCCCTGTACAAAATACTTCCTAGAAATTCCTTGCTGCAGAACACATCTAAAAATTATGCAACCACATTCTTCTGCATTTTTTTCACAGCTCTGCTTTGCCTACAAAGGACAGCTGAAAAGGGAGATTGGAGTAGAGTTTACATACGTAAACCGCAATGGCCAAAACCAGTTAACACATATGCTCCCAGCAGACATCCAAGGGGGGGAAACGTAAGTTATAACTAAAATAAAACAACACATACTTAGGCATAATTATGTTCATTTTAAGGTTTTTAAATACTTAAATGGAAAGTTGATTAAGGACCCAGTTTCTGTCATTGTAGATGGAATTACATCTGTGTTGACTTGCTGAGCCCACTGCAAGTGGCATACCCAGGGAGCGACTACACTCTCATCAGCCTACGTCTGTTCAGTGAAGGAGCCAATGAGAATTTCTATGTGGATGTTGTTTACATTGGGAAAAGGCCCCTAGTGTCAGATAGCAATGGTACACAAGTGTTTTTCTTGCAATAACTTTATCTCAGCTATGTAGTTCATATATACATTAAATTCAGACTAACTTCTAAGTGAAGGTCAAATATTGATTGAAAGTAAAAATTTGGAAAATTTGGAAATCAATACTATAATAACTAACATTAAATTCACTTTTGTTGTAAATATTTCTGGGTCTCCTACAGCTATTACAGCAATGCGAAGACCTCCAGCTTTGGCTCGCCAGGGCCTTTTCCTCCAGCGAGTATCAGTGCACAAACTCCAGAGCATGCAAACCTCACATATAAGCTATGAGATCACAGCTGCTCCCTTCAACTGTGGCCATAACGTTCCCCTACTAGCCGCTGAGTTCCTCCAGGTGAGTAAACAGACATGTCAGCATGTAGCAGTGGTTAACTGGTTATATTTGCCAGATATTGCACTACTATTACTGAGACTACAGCCCCTTCACGCTCCACATCTGCCCTGAAAAAGGTCACCAATCACAGTGAAGATATGGCTAAATTTGAGAGTGGAAATGCAAGTATCACTGTGACCAGACTTTCAAGGGCAAGCCCTCCACTATCAGGAACTTTTGACTTGGAGACCAATGGCAATCATTTGCAAGGTAAAGAAGTTTATCACTCTGCAGTGTGGAATGCAGCAAATTAGGAAATTTGATTGCTATGCTCTAAACAATCTCAAATCATCCTAAAATAGCAGAAATCACCATTAGTAGGAATTACATAATAATCAGTGTTTTAACCTATGTAATATTAAATGTAGCACAATGCACATTATGAATCAGCACCCTCTGTCCAGGTCTGGCTGTCGACATGACGGCAGAGGACCTCAGGTATGCAATGCAAGGGGTACCAGCGGCTGGTCAGGTGCAAGTGACTCATTCTGGAAACTGCCATAGCTATGACTGGCAGGTGGAATGGCGGTCCAACACGGGGAGCCAGCCACTCATTCAGGTTGACCAGTGGTTGCTTCTACACAGAAAAACCTTGATTGTCCTTATAACACATTTGATTGTGCATTAATAACTAAATAACACATTCTTCTTTGTTTCCTTGATGTCAACTCTGTGCTCCTCCAAAGATCAACAGTTCATCTGTTAAGGGAGTTAATCCCAAAGTTACAGCATTTGTTCAGACTAAAGGAGGCTTATTCAAATCAAGGATTATGGGAGACTTTTTAAGAGTGCCAGAAGACAGACCACAGGTATGAAAAATATAAAAATGAATACAGAGTAGATATTCTTCAGTCACTGTGTTGTTGCTTTTGTTCTCTCTTCTGTTATTCTTTGTGTTAAGCTTTGTACTCTACTGTTCTTTCTTAAAGTCACCAGAAAATGTTTAATTACAGTAACTGAATAAAAATTTCCATTTTCCATTGCATTCATAATACTTGAATTTTGGGGGGGCTGTAATTTAATGTACATATACATGTAAACACTGAATATTTCAACTGAAAACATTCGACAAATGAATCAACTCAAAAATATACCATAGATATATATATATTATCACGATCCGTGTGACAGGCGAGCAAGCAGGGAGTGGGGAAGCAGGATCAGGGAGACGGGAATCCAAAGATAATGGGTTTATTTAGGAAGAAGCAGACAGGGACCACAGGGCAGACAACATCATGAAACTACAATGACAAATCTGGGGAAACAGACTACAACGCGGACTGAAATACACAGGACAAACGGCAGGAAACGTAGAATAGCTGGCAAACATAGGGATCCCACGCAGGGTTAATGAGGTGGGCATGGTACCTGAGGTTCTGGACGAAGGGACGTGACAGAACCCCCCCCCAAAGGCGCGCCTCAAGGGGAGCGACAGACAGGACGGGACCGGGATCAAGACGAACCTGGAAAACAAGACAAGACCATCAATGGGGCACCGGGAACAGGACAGAAACACAAAACAGGCACAAGGGCAAAAGCCACAACAAAACCTGACACAGAACAGGGAACGCGGACAGGCAGACCAAGAAAGGAGACAAGGGGGAGCCCGACGGAGCCACAGTGGGCAGCAGCCGGAGGAGCCGCAGACGACTAAGAGATCGAAGCCGGAGGGGCCCTGGGTGGCCGTGAGGCAGGAGCCGGAGGAGACCATGAAGGGGTCGAGGAGTAAGATGGAGGGACCAACAGAGTGGGCGAGGGAGCAGAAGGGGACCACGGCAAAGGCATGGAGGGAGGGAAGCCGCAGCAGGCGACGGCGCAGCCACGATAGGCGAAGGCGCCGTCCACCGACGAGCCAGAGATGAGAGACCCACAGGCGAGTGACGAGTCGGAGCGGGGGAACCCGTAGGCGACCGACGAGGCGTCGGAGGCGGGACCAATTTGGCCGATGAGACGACGGCAGGGGACCTGCAGGCGAAAGCTGAGCAGGAGCCCGGGGGACCGCAGGCGACCTGGGGGGCAGGGTGAGCAGGACCCGACCCCTGCGCCCTCTCCTCTTTGGAGAGACTGACAGGAGGGGACCCGGCCAGGATTGAGCACCCCGGGGCGATGGTCGGGATAAACCCTCAGAGGGGGTTGCATAGTCCTGGTCTCCCTTGAGACCGGGGACTGGTGGTGTAGGAGCTGGATCAGGAACCGGATCAGGACTGGATCCAAGGCCTCCGTGGGCCAAGCAGGGACATCAGGTACAGACGAAGCAGGGACATCAGAGAGCGGCGGAGCAGGAGGTGCCGGGACCGGAACTGCTGGGGCCGCTGCAGACACCGCTGACTCAGGTACCTCAGGGGGCGGCGTCGCTGCAGGGGCCTCGACCAGAGCCTCGCCGGGCGTCGTTTCAGCTCCCAGGGCTGGAATCCAGCGGAACGGTGACGCAGTGTCCGGGACTCCGGGCGCAGGCTTGTCCAGGACATTGGGCGCCAGGCCCTACAAGGATCTGTACGCCAGCAGGCAGAACTGGAGCCCTTCGGACTAGGGCATCGGCAGCCGGGACCTCGGGTGCGGGCGGAGCCGGGACCTCAGAGGGCGGCAACGCAGTAGCTGGGACTGGAGTCCAGCAGGGCGGCGCGGCCATTGCCGGGACTGGAACCGCAGGGGCCGGAGCATTGACCACCGGGACAAGCAGGTCGGGAACAAATGAGTCAGGCAGAACAGGCAAAACAGGCGCGGGCAGAACAGGCAAAACAGGCATGGGCAGAACGGGCAGAACAGGCGGGTCTGTCTCCCTTTTCTTGCGCCTCCCCTTCTTCCTGCCATGTTCGGGCAGAGCCTGAAACACCTCCGGGACATTCAGCCCAGACTCACACGGCACGCCGCAATCCAACGCGACTTGCCTCAGGTTCGCCTCGGCCGCCCCGCTTCTCAGCTGTCGGAGGTTCTCACTCACCTGCTCCCAGGGAGGCGAGTCGTTGGACAGGGTAAACTCCTCTGCCATATCCCTTGTCCGACGGGCGAAAGCTCACAGTCTGGGATCCTCCCAGATTTCGGGCTGGTCAAGCCAGGTAGCTCCTGCCAATCCTGGATGCAGAGTTGAGGTTGAAATTTGAACCATATTTTAAACCATGGAAACTGTGGAAGCATATTTGTAAAGCAAATATTATACGACTAAATATTACCTTTTGTCATAATGCAGCTGTGATTAAAACACATAGAATGTTTCCAGTTGAATTTGTTCTCTTGAAATGTATTTGGAGGCGAAAGTAAATAAACTGAATTCAGGCAACTGAATTATAAAGATGCACTTTGAAAATGGTATATTTTGGAACTGAATTGTGGAAGTAGAATATTTTGTATTGTTTATTTTAACAATGAAATTACAACTGAAATGTTTTCATTTGAAATTCAGTGTTTAAATACACATTCACATTAAATTACAGCCCCCCAAAACTCAAGCATTATTAATACTTTTTTATTTAGATTTTTTTCATTAATGTACTCCCATATATTTGATTCTTGTCTGCCTACCAATATAAGGTAAATAATTAAAAGCTGTATGATTTATGGAGAGTTAGTGAGGATGGCCCTGTCTGTAACTGCTGAGCAGTACATGTAGGAATCCTGCCTGTGTCCTTTTTAGGTACAAGTCTTGATCAACAGAATTCCATCAATCTGCTCCGGTGACTGTGGGTTTGAGTGGCTGGAGTCAAGCACACCAAATATGACAGGAATCAGTCCCAGTGAAGGCAAGCAGGCCACCCAGAGGGACAGTTATGATATGTTTCATTTCTGTAGTGACATACTTTAGAATGATCTTTTAAGAAGCTGGAAGGCCTCAGTTTCAGAAGAAAAATGATCATTTCCTGTGTGTTTTGGTAGGTTCTTATGCTCTAGGCACCATCATCACCATTTCTGGGTCAGGATTTGCCAGTGAAAATGTCACAGTATTGGTGGGAGATGTGGAATGTTCTGTTCTGCATTTGAGCAGTAAGTGAAAACACTCAAACATTCATATCTATTTGACCAGTGCGCAGTCACTGCCAGCAAAGATAATTTGGTAATGTTTCAGGTAAGCAGTCACCATAATACATTATACATACCTTCATAGTGCATTATAATGGTCAATATAAGCCATTATAATGTATTATGAAGGTATTTATAGTGCACTAAAGATGAGAGCTTCATAGAGCATTCATAATGCATAATAAACATGGCTATAATGTGTTTTGCCTTTTTATAAATAGTTATAGCTATTATATAATGCATTATGAAGGTATCAATGATGCATTATACATGAGTGCTTTAAGTAAACCAGTCATTTTTTTGACCAGGGCAGACTGAGACAGTTAGAAGGATAGATTGGCAGTGCATTGTGCTCTTATATTGCAGGTGTTATGCTGACCTGCAAAGTTGGCCAGGCCAGTGCAGGAACGCACCCTGTCCTCCTGAGCTTCTCCTCCCTGGGCAATGCACAGCACATAGGAAGAAACTCATTCAATTTTACCAATCAGATGGGAGTCTCCTCCATCTCACCATCTTCAGGGAGTGTAGAAGGTATACCTTGGAACAGAAAGATTTTCCATGAATGAAAGGGAGGTATTGGTAAGTAGCCATTGCTCACTCTTTCTAATGCTACACACCTCCCTGTTCTGAAGGGGGCACACTGCTTACTGTGTTGGGCTTTGGATTTCCTGAGGGAATCGTCGTCATGATTGGCACAAGAAGGTGCACCGTGTTCTCAGTCTTCCTGGAACAGCTGATGTGCATAACACCACCGGTAAGCATGACAAGCACTTACACAGATGGGACCATGATGCAGCGAAGCACATGCTGTGGCCATGCTGGACTGTGAGTTACTACCTGGTTCTTTTTAAGGGGGCAGCTGGGATCCTTCCCTTGTCTTTGCAAATGGAGGGAGATACTGTGCTTTTAAATGAGTCCTTCACCTATGATGAAACACTGATTCCATTGATGACAGACTTGTGGCCACGAACAGTCAATGCGACAGGTGAGCTCAGAATCTGGCAATATGGATTCTTGGCCTTATACAGACAGAAATAGGTGAATACTGTATGGATTTTATTGTAAAAAAACGTAATTTCAAGAACATTTCCATAAGTTATTTGTGGAATTTATGCAGTGGTTATTCAGCATGATTTAATGTATAAACAGAAATCAGGTATGTAAATCATTCACCCATTTCGTTTTTTCCTGCATGCCACTTAGGAAAGCTCATTTTCTTTGCATCTCCTGTTCTGTGTTTTGTTCTGCATTGGTTTAGAAGTCAACATGGCAGAAACACAAACTTGTGTAACTTCTACCTTTTAATAGTCACTGATTGACTGCTGTTGTGAAATATGAAATTTAGACATTCATTAAAATCGTTAATACAGTGAGGGAAATAATTATTTGACCCCCTGCTGAATTCTTAAATTGACCCATACATAAAGAAATGAGAAGTCTATAACTTTACTGGTAGGTTTATTTTTACAATGTTTTTATGTTTATTTTTAAGTATTTGATCCCTTGGAAGACATGTTTTAGTACTTGGTGGAGTACCAATTGTACCAATCTCTTCCAAATCTTTAAGGTCACTTGGATACACAAAGCTTGAGTTCCCTCCATAGGTTTACTATGGGATTAAAGTCGGAGATTGGCTAGGGCACTCCATGACCTTAATGTGCTTCTTCTTGAACCAGCTTAGGGTTGTTGTCTTGCTGGAAGACCCACCCACAATGCATTTTCAGTTCCCTGGCTGAAGGAAGGAGGTTCTCTTCCAAGATTTTACGGTACATGGCCCCACCCATCTTTGCTTCGATGCAGTGCAGCTGTCCTGTACCCTTGGCAGAAAAACACCCCCAAAGCATAATGCTTCCACCTCTGTGTTTGACAGTAGGGATGGTGTTCCTTGGACTATAGTCAGCATTCTTTTCCCTCCAAATACAGCGAGTAGAGTTGATGCCAAACAGCTCAATTTTGGTCTCATCCGACCACATCACATTCTTCCAAGCCTCACTGGAATTATTCCAGTGTTCACTGGCATACTTCAGATGGGTCTGAACATGGGCCCTCATGAACAGGGGTACTTTGTGAGCACTGCAGGATTTCAAACTATAACTACATATTGTGTTACCAATGGTTTCTTGGCACCCGAGGTCCCTGCTGCTTTGAGATCATTATAAAGCTCCTCCCGTGTAGTTCTGTGGTTAGCCCTCACTGTTCTTAAGATCATTGATGCTGCACAAGATGAAATCTTCCTTGAGGCCCGAGATCCAGGGTGATTGACAGATATTCTGTCTTTCTTCCATTTGCAAATAATTCCACCAACAGTTGTCACTTTCTTACCAAGCTGCTTGCTGATGGTCATGTAGCCCATTCCACCTTTGTCAAGGTCAACAATCTTGTCTCAGACATCCTTAGACAGCTCTCTGGTATCTCCCATGGTGATAAGATTGAAGATCTAGAAAGGTTAATTAATTAAGTACTACTTGTGTTGTGTTAATGCACATGTACTTGACCTAATTTCTTGACTTGTAGGGGATCAAATACTTATTTCTCTAGAAAAATGACAAATTGATTTGTACCTGTTATATAATGACTTTTTTCTTATTTCGTTGAATCTTTTGACGTTTAAATAAACCTACCATTTAAATAAATGGACCTAGTTAGGAATTCAATAAGGGGTCAAATAATTAATTCCCTCACTGTACCACTGCACTATTGAATTCTCGATACTGAAGGGTGTTGATTCATTTTCTAAAGCTGCAGCTATGAGAATGGGTACAGACTGGATCTCAGACTCGTTGTTAAATCTAACTCTTGCTTGCTTTAGGACATCAAATACTTACTATCCTGGGTGTGAAATTTCAAGACCAAGGCAACCACAGTAGGGTCCTTATTGGGGCTGAGGAATGCCGAATCATCCACTGGTTCTCCAGCAACATTACCTGCTTTCTGCCCGAGCTTCCTCCTGCCATCTACAGCGTGCATGTCCAAACTGAGAGTTGGGGCTATGCTAAGGCCAGGTACACTCACTAGTGTGATACTGATGGATTTATAATGAAAATTACGGTCTGTTCAGGCAACATCTGACAAAGAGTTGTGAAAAATGAATTCCTTTGCATGTATAATGGTACAGTAGGAGTACTAAGACTAAGATGATTGAGTATTATTAAGAAAATGCTGGAATGTTGTTCCTAATGTAAAGATGTATGTATGTTAGGACAATTGGATCTTGTACCCACTAATTGACAATTCTAATTTTGGTTTCCAACTGGATCAGCATGGAAGAGAATGCCACCATTGAGTATGTACTGAAGGTGACAGGCATCCACCCAGCACAGGGCTCTGTCTATGGGGGCACAAGGCTCACAGTGACTGGTTCTGGGTTCAGTTCCAACATATCTCAGAACCTGGTCTCACTAGGTAAGTTCCCTGACCACTCTAGGTCAAAGAATTTTATAGGCAGTCCGTTTATCTTAAGCTTTGATGTAACAGGCTGGAATCTGTTTTTTCAGGAGATGTCAGGTGTGAAGCCATCTCAGCTTCAGAACTCAGCATAGAGTGCATTGTACAGTCAAGTGAAAAAACCTACACTGTGACAAATAAGGGAATCCATCCTGGTAAGGGGTCCTGGACTTTCCCCCCAAAAAGTTTTTGTTCACGTGTTATCAGCCACATAACACAAAGATTATTTTCACTGAGTTCTGATGCCATAAGAATGACATTTCCTTTACTCTTACATTTACAAGCCGACTAAAAAGTCACACTACCAGTCATTACATATTTCTTTGAAGTAGGCTGGTTTGTTTACATGTAACTTCCATCTTGAGCATTCTCTCGGGAACGTAGCAGCTGACTGACAGCATGAATGTCTCGCTCTTTATTTTAAGATTATGGGATAGGCTACATGTGGAGTCCCTCTTCGATGACTGCTGAAGTTGGCGACACTGTGCTCTGGCGCTGGGAGGTGCCCCCTTTCATCTCTGGAGTCGGTTACAGGGTTTTCAGTGTCTCCAGTCCCAGCAGCACCAGTTATGATGGTGCGGGCTTCACCAGTGGGGACATCAAAACGAAGTCTGGTATGACCCTCCGAAGGATGAACATGGCTAACTTCAAAACGAAGTTCAGTTTAAACCTGAGATGTTCATGAGTAATAAAATTAGTCTGAGTCAAGTCTCAATTCTCCATCATGGTTCCAATTTAACATTATTATTTACCAAAAATTTAACTGCCTATTTGTGTTTTTTTCTATTAGTAACTGATGTGACTAAGCGGGAATCAACACTTGAACAGTTCAAAAATTGCATGTCTCATACTTCCTTAGGTTTATATACATTTTCAATGTAATTGGTATTTCAAATGCCTTTGAAGCGATAAAATATTTGCTAACGCTTTACATTAACTGCACCTTCATAATGCCTTTATATTGCATTCATAAAACGTTCAGTACACCTTCATAATGTATTCATTAAGTATTCATAAAACATTCGTAAACATCATGCAAGTATGCCTTAACATCGTACCATCCCTTAACAGCTGTAATATACATCAATAATAAACATTATATAATAATAACAAACATTAGAATTATATAATTATAATAATAATACATATAATAATAGGAAAGGGCAGGAGGGCTTTTCTGCAGGATAAATTTACAGAAGTCGCGGATAAACTTAGAAGCAGAACGTCCACGGTGGTATTCTTTGGAATACTCCCTGTGCCACATGCAAGCCAGGCTAAGTTAGCTGAGATAAGGAGATTAAACGCGTGGCTAAAAGGATGGTGTAGAAAAGAGGGGTTTAGGTTTATGGGGCACTGGAAGACCTTCTGGAACAGGTGGGACCTGTTCAAGCCGAATGGGTTGCATCTGAACCAGAGGGGAACCAGTGTATTGGGAAGCGTATGTGTAGAGTAGTTGAGGAATGTTTAAACTAGGGACTGGGGGTACAGGGAGGTTAGTTATGAATGTACTGTAGGTGGGGGGGAGACGGAAAACCCCAATTAATGTTAAAAGTGGGCACTGTAAAAGGCCTACCCTTTGCAGTCTGCACTTAAACACTAGTATTAGAAACAAAATTAATGATTTAGAGGCTTTCATTTCATCAGACTCTTACGACATTATAGCAATAACAGAAAAATGGATGAGTGACAATGATGGAGAAGAATATAATATGGATGGTTACACGTTGTTCCGCAGAGACCGGATAGGCAGGAAGGGAGGTGGTGTTGCAGTATACGTAAAAGAAAACTTGCAGGCAAGGGAGCTCACTGATAAAAATAAAAATACAGAAGCTGTATGGGTAAAACTAGATGCTAAAAACTCGAATGACCTAATTGTTGGTGTTTGTTATAGAGCACCTAATGTAGCTGCAGAGGAAAGCAGAATGTTATAGGATGATATCAGGTGTATGAGTAATAAAAATGATGTGGTGGTTATGGGTGATTTTAATTTACCTGGGATACAGTGGGACTCTGGCTCTTCTGTAACTGAACTTGAGATGGTACAGGATTATTTTTTTACTCAGTCTGTTAATAGCCCTACCAGGGGAGATGTCCTTCTTGATCTTGTTTTGTCTAACAACCAGGATAGGGTTGGAAAATTAGAGGTTTTAGAACCACTGGACAGTAGTGATCACAACATGATTAAATTTGAGGTTAATTTTAGTGTCCGAAGAGGAAAGTCCAAGACAAAAATATACAATGTTAGGAAGGCTAACTTTAATGGAATGAGACTGAAACTAGAAACTGTAAACTGGATGGAGTTAAACAGCAAAACTGTTGAAGAGGCATGGGAATTTTTTATAAGCATGTTGTTGCAAGTGCAAGAGGACTTCATACCTGTTTCCAGCAAAACTCAATCTAGGAAACAGCAACCAAGGTGGTTTACTTTGGAAATTAAGAATAAAGTCAGGAGGAAAGGGGCTCTGTTCCACAAATGGAAAGTAACTAACAATTTCAAAATAAAGCAGGAGTATATAAGTCTACAGGTTGAGTGAAAAAATAACTCGCTAAGAGGAATGTAGAAAGGAAGATTGCATTGGAGGCTAAGGATGACATTAAATGTTTCTTCCAATATTTCAACTCCATAAGAGCTCTAAAAGCTGAAATCACTAATCTGCAGGCTAGTAAGGGTCTTATAATTGAAAATGAAATTGATATAGTAAATGAGTTTAATGATTATTTTACACGGGTGTTCACAGTAGAGAACACAAGTAACCTGCCACCATTTAGTACAAATACAGCGTCGTCTATGACCAATATATAGCTATAACTGAGGCTGATGTGGTACAAAGCCTAGCTAAGCTCAAAATAATCCTTTTGATTGGAAGCATGCTAATATAACACCCATATTTTAAAAAGGGGATAGAAGTAATCCAGCAAACTATAGGCCAATCCAGGTATATAAGATTCTAACAGATCTCAATGTTGTACAGCCAAATGGCTACTTTAATATTAGTTTAAATACTAGAACTTGTGGCCATAGGTGGAAATTAGCGGGAGATCATTTTAAACTGAATTTGAGAAAACACTTCTTTACACAGCGTGTAGTTAGAGTATGGAATAGTCTTCCTGCTAGTGTAGTGCAAGCTAAAACCATGGGTTCCTTTAAAATGGAGCTAGATAAGATTTTAACAATTCTGAGTTATTAGATAAGTTCTCCCCAAAGAGCTTGATGGGCCGAATGGCCTCCTCTCGTTCGTAAATTTCTTATGTTCTTATGTAGTGAGCCGTCTAGTTCCTCACCCAGGACCTGTTTGCTTTGAGTGGCCCTATCAGGGGCATAAAGCCCCGGGCAACTTGGCTCCTGGGATCACTGGAACATGCAAACCCCTCCACCACGATAAGGTGTCTGCTCCAGGAGAGGAGTAATGCACTGATTAATGCAGATCTAATGGATCTGAAATGTTCTTTAAGCCTACCTTCTGAAAAATGTATCAATCTTTTTTTTTTGTTATCTTAATCAGGGTTCTTTAGCTACCGTTTCACGGCTCCTGGTACCTACTACTACAGCAGTGGCTACGTCGATCTAGGAATGCAGAGGTTCATGCAAGGTGTGGTAAAAGTTCAGTCTCTGCAGGACAGAGACAGCAGGCTGAACCTTACCGTGGGAGGATTTGAGGCTAATTATGAGCCAGGTAAATATACAAAACCTTCTGTAAAAACTGTGGATTACAGTGTGAATTACAATGTGCAACTGTGCTTCTGATAAGTTCAGAGGTATAACATTTTTGTTCCATTCTATGTATATGGTCCTGTGTTTCTGCAGATGATCAGCTCTCTAATGAGTCAACATCAGAGTGCACCTCAGTGCCTCAGTGCTTCCAAAATGTGCATCCCACCAGTGGATTCTACTTTAGCTTCCTGGCATGTGCCTCACCTACCGTCAACCTCATCATGCCTAATAATGGCACAGGTGACACTGTCATCCACATCGAAGGCAGTGGCTTCAGCAACACCAGCTGTGCCAATGAGGTAAAGCATTCGCATGAGATACAGTACTTAAAAGCTGTGACTTCATATCTATTGAAATTTGTAAAGAAAATTATTGCAGAGGAGAAAATATCTGTGATTTGTCAGATGTGCTTAACTCATTGATAGCATTTAAATGAGTATCAAATATCCATGTCTAAATATATTTAAACATTAAGAGATGTACTTACTTTTTCTTATGATCATAGGTTAATATTGGGGACCGGACTTGTCATGTAATAAATAGCACCACAACATATATCAACTGTCAGCTTGGCTCTGAGAGCGGCTTGGAAGTTGGGATTGCCCATCCTGTTTCAGTGCAGGTGAATAACTTGGGCAGGGCAATCACATCGATGATCAGCGAGTTCGGTCGGCGATTTGTCGTCCTGCCTGTGATGAAATCTGTAACACCTAAAGCCGGAGGCACCACTGGACAAACCCGCATCATTATCTGGGGCTCAGGGTTCTTAGCTGGCCAGGTACCCACAGTCAGTGTGGTGGGTGAGCCCTGTACCATCTTCTCCCTGAACTACACTACCATCATCTGTGACACCTCCTCTGCCTCGGCACTTACTGGAGATGTTGAGGTCAGGGTGGGTCCCATCACTGCTTCCTGCCTTGGTGACTGCCAGTATGAGTACTCTCCACGGCTGGTCCCCCTCATCACTGGTGTCTCCCCAAGCAACATCAGTGGGAATTTCACCACTATCACTGTCATGGGTGCAGGGTTTGGAGACCGGGTGGATGATGTGGTTGTCTATGCAGGTTACACAGCCTTGGAGGTTTTGGAAGTCACAGATAGTAACATAACCCTCATGGTAGACTCACTGCCTGCTGGCGATCATATCCTAAGGGTAGTGGTCCTGACCAAGGGCCTGGCCGAAGGTGAGGTCACTCTCAGCAGCCTTGCCATCGCTATACTCAGCCCAGTCACTGGCAGCACCCAGGGTGGCACACCCCTCTTAATCACAGGCAATGGCTTTTTGGAGGGGAACACCTATGTAACTGTGGGGAGCTCGCTGTGCTTGCTTCAAAGTGTGAGGCCTAACGAAGTGCGCTGCCTGACAACTGCCCATGAGGAGGGCAGCGTACAAGTGAGGATACAAGTTCTATCTGTGATGTACCCAACTATGACTTTCAAATATTCATGGGACGACACCTCAATCATCACTGCAATCGACCCTGCCACAGGTATGTGGATTAAGGTGAAGCAGCAGCTAATTCAGAGCTGCAGTCTGGCCCAAGACTCAAGAGTTATTTATTACATACGTCAATGTATGGTAATGCTTTACATTAACTGCACCTTCATAATACTTTTATATTGCATTCATAAAACCTTCAGTACACCTTCATAATGTATTCATTAAGTATTCATAAAACATTCATAAACATCATGTATGT
>JAODLD010000052.1:17785752-17796562 GCA_026781065.1 Mormyrops boulengeri | reverse complement strand
GGTAGGGTTACGGTTAGAAAAAATATGGCATTTCCAGGTTTCAAAATATGTTTTTTTGATTCATCTGGGGCCGTATATGATGGGAAATCACAGGTTTGCTGGCTTTAGTAGCTTATTTCTATCTTTGCAACAGCCCATTGTTTCACCCTAAGGCCCAAAATTAGGGTTAGGCTAGGATTAGGGTTAGAATAATAGTGGCATTTCCAGGATTAAAAATGTGTTTGTTTTTGAATGATCTGGGGCCGTATATGATGGGAAGTCAGAGTTGATCTGGCTTTAGTAGCATATTTCCAATTTTGCAACAGCCCCTTGTTTCACCCTAATATATATATTTCAGTGGAGTGTAGCACTAAGTTAAATGTCACATCAGCTAGTTACTTAGTTGATTTGCATTGTGGAAGCCATTTCTCCTTTTAATATACAATGCTGGTTTGAAAAGACATACTGCAAATGCCATTTTACATTTTGATTCATGCCAAAGTATCAGGTTAAATGTCAGAAACATTAATGGCTGTTGGTGATAATTGTCATGAAGACCATGAACGTGCTGTTCTAGGTATTCCAATTCCCACTACTTGGACACATTTGAATGAGACGGCGCCCGCTGGCTCTTCCACTCTGACTTTGAAGCAGGCGGTCACATGGAAAGCTGGGGACCAGATTGTCATTGCTTCAACCGGTGACAGGTAGCTATCATTTTTTTTCTTGGGTGATTACAAAGAAAAAGCATACTCAGTATAATATTTAAGTTAACCTTACATGTGCCAGTATAACTAGAAAGGACAAGTTTATCATTTACCTTAATGTTCTCACTATTCTTCTTAACCTTTCATTTTTTATGAACTAGGCACAGCCAGATGGAAAATGAGATAATAACAATAGCCTCAGTATTGGACGATGGAAGGACCCTGAACCTATCGCAGCCACTTAAGTATACTCACCTTGGGGTGAGCGTCACACTACCCAATGGAAAGGTGTTTGAGGGGAGAGCTGAAGTGGGCCTCCTCACCAGAAACATTGTCATCAGAGGCTCCAACAACATCGAATGGAATGATAAGATAGAGGCCTGTCCAGATGGATTTGACATAGGTAACAAGCAGAGCTCCTTAGAATGAGCAGCTTATTATAAAAGTCATTCTCCATTATGTGATTTATTTATATTATGTCTTTCCTAATTAATTCATAATTAAAAACATTAAAACGAAAAACACGGGCAGATGTACTAACCTGTTTATAAACAGGGAAACACCCGGAAGGAATGGTTCTCTCAGTCAGTCCATGAGCACGTTAACAGAAACTGAAAACATACATATTCTATTAAAGTGCGAGTTACATGTGATGCCGCAGATTACAAACATTTTGGCAAAAATCCCGACTCACTGAAATAAATAAAATGTTGGAAATGATGAATGAACTTTAAATATTTTAAGTAATCAATCACACAAAATATTGAAAGTTGCTTCAATGTAAATTATTTAGTCTAACCTGTAAAAATAGACTTAACAATAAACATAAATGAAAAAGTACAAACTAATAATTTTCAACTATTGGAACGAGAAGAAACAAATTGAATGAACAGCTTTGTTTTAATTTTTCATTGTGTCACACTCAAAGTCAAATGTGTGAGTGGTTGTAGTTTTGCTAAGCTGCAGTCAATGGATTGTTGGCTATTGAAGACACCCACCATGACCTTAAATATAAGTAAACCACATAAGAGAACAGCAGCATATCGATAAAATATGACATGTGCTGTTTATTGTACTTACTTGGAACACTAGATGAAATGAGCTATTCAACAAAAATGTGTCACTAATTTCTTGTGACATACATAAAAATAATGTGTGCTAAGTAACCATGCATTTCCAAAAAAGCTCTGTTGCTCTGACGTATATTATGTGATCAGCCGCAGATTTGCTACACCCGACATTAAATGACGGGACACAGCGTGTGCTATCTGCGGACCGGCCGTGTGAGGGCAGTGACATGCCCCATTTACATGATCAGCCACAGGTTCACTATATCCGACCTTTAATGACAGAGCACAGCGTAGGCTATCTACGGACTGGCCAAGTGAGGGCAGTGACATGCCCCAATTACGCAATCAGCTTCAGGTTTGTTACACCCAACATTAAATGATAGGGCACAGCATGCGTTATCTGTAGACTGGCCAAGTGAGGGCGATGACATCCACTGATTATGTGATCAGCTGTAGGTTTCATACATGTGATTTTAAATGAAAGGTCACGGCTTGTGCTATCTGAGGACCAGCCAAAGCACTGTTTACGCTGCGCTCCCTAACGTACGTATATCTGCATCACAGTCCCGTTCCATTTTTGTTGGTCCAAAAAACTTTTTTTTTTTTCTTACTGTAGGGGAATTTGCAACCCAGACCTGCTTCCAGGGAAGGTTTGGGGAAGAAATAGGAAGTGACCAGTTTGGGGGCTGCATTATGTTCCATGCCCCAAAACCAGACCAGAATTTGGCAATCGGAAGACTTGAGTATGTTGAGGTAAATCATCAACTGAACTGATATAGAAAACAACTTCAGAGTTTAACATATTATCACTGAGAGAACTGAAAATATGAGTGAATTTTTGGGTCTGTGTGACAGCCTCTATGATTCACCACCTTGCTGGGTTACATGTCCTAATTACGCCATCAGCTGCAGGTTTGTCATTAAATGTTGTCAGGGGCAATTGCCCCTGGTAGTGTTTCCCATGGAAAAGGTCCAGGGTAATTCAGCTTTGGGGCACAAAGCAAGGAACCAGAATTCTTTCCCAGGAAAGCAATGCTGGGACCCTGGCTGGGAGCCATGCCTGGGGGGGAGCTTGTCAGCGAGTGCCTGATGGTCAGGCCTTGACATACGTGGCCTGGCCGGGCACAGGCCAAATGAACCACGTGGAACCATTTTCCTGTGAGGCCACTACTCAAAGGAAGAGCAATAAGGGGCCTTGGCAGACCAATCATCATCTACCAACATACAGTTCGTTTTAGGGACATGGAATGTGACCTTTCTGGTGTGAAAGGAACCTGTGCTACTGCAGGAGGTAGAGGGATACTGTCTAGATGTAGTCTAGCTCACCCAAATGTGCAGCAGGGACTCTGGACCCAAACTCCTGAATAGAAGCTGGCCTCTGTTCCACTCTGGAGTTGTCTTGGGTGAGAGGTGTTGGGCAGGTGTATGTTGTTTGTATGTTTGAAAATCATCCTGGTGAATGAGAGGTTCGCCTCCCTTTGACTTCAGGTCAGGGGACAGGCTCTGACATTGTCTGTGGTTATGCACTAAACACCCGTCTTCCTGGGGCCTTAGATGTGGTGCTGGAAGTTGCCCCTCTGGGGTCTCCATTGTTCTACTGGGAGATTTTAACACTCACATTGGTAAAGATAGTGAAACCTAGAAGGGTGTGATTAGGAGGAATGGCCTGCCTGATCTGAACCTGAATGGTGCTCTGTTATTGTACTTACTGACCTAATTGCCCCTCGGGGACAAATAAAGTTATTTTGAATCTGAATTTGATATCAGCATGGGTATGAGTCAGGTACAGCTTGCATAATTTACAATAGAAAACCATCTATTCATTGTTCAGCTTAGGTATGGCTTGGTTCTTGGTGGCAGTGTAAAAGCAGCATTAGTCTGATTAATTAAATGTGAACTGCAATGCAGAATCTCATGCTTATTACATTTGTTCTGTTCTCAGGTCTTTCATGCTGGCCAAGCATTCCAACTCGGGCGAAGCCCCATCCATTGGCACCTGGTGGGAGATGTTTATCAAAAATCATACATTCGTGGCTGCTCCATACACCAGGCTTATAATCGAGCTATCACCATCCACAATACACACAATCTGGTAGTAGAGCACAATGTCATCTATGACATTATGGGAGGGGGCTTCTTCATTGAAGATGGCATAGAGACTGGTAACATCCTGCAGTATAACCTGGCTGTGTTTGTCAAGCAAAGCACCAGCCTGCTCAATGATGACATCACCCCAGCCGCTTACTGGGTCACTAACCCCAACAACAGTATCAGGCACAATGCTGCTGCTGGTGGAACCCACTTTGGATTCTGGTATCGAATGCATGATAACCCCGATACCCTATCATATAACCCCAATATCTGTCCAAAGAAAGTGCCACTTGGAGAGTTCTTCAACAATACTGTCCACTCCCAAGGCTGGTTTGGCCTCTGGATCTTTGAGGAGTACTACCCTACTAGGAATGGTATGTGCTATTCATCAGATCCACAGCCTGCAGTCTTCAGATCACTGACTACATGGAACTGTGAGAAGGGAGCAGAGTGGGTAAATGTGGGTGCAGTTCAATTCAGTGATTTTATGATGGTCAATAATGAGGTAGCTGGTATTGAGTCCAAGCGCATCATGCCCTGGAGTATTACAGGCTGGGGAAAGGCCGGTGGGGCACTGGTTATGAACAGCACTATTGTCGGCCATATGGATGTGCTGGGCCTCGGTTCTAAATATTGCACTACTCAAGGGATCACCCTGCCATTGGATGATGGCATGAGCGTCATTTCCACAGCTTTTGTGAACTTTGACCGCCCGTCCTGCGCTGCCATCGCAGTGGCTACAGTTACTGGAGTCTGCACTGACCACTGCGGAGGCTGGAGTTCCCGGTTCAGTGGAATCCAATTCCACAGCTGTCCCAAAAAGGCTGCTTTCAAGTGGGAGCATGAGGTGGCCCTCATCGACATGGATGGCTCTCTCACAGGTGAACTCGATCAGTCTCTGCCACCATTTCACAACAAATATTAGTCAGAAAATTTGTCATGAAGTGATAAATAAAACAGAAAGCGTTGGTATTGTTGCCATTGAAGACCTACCATTCAAAAGTCCATCCACATACATGTGAGAATTTTTAAACAACAAATATAAGAAATTAAGTGCAAATGTTGAGGTGTTAAGCCCGTATCCTTTCTGTTTCACACTGGATAGTAAAAGATTTTAAATATCACAATATACAATCTAATATCAACATGAAGAGAAAACTGACAGAAAATATCAGCTGAATGTTGAATCAGGCTGACACTTTCACAGCTGTCAACACATGCATTATGGTGCAGTTACTATAATCCATCACTGCTGGGCTCATTACTGTGTAACATTTATTTTATTAGCACTGTTTACAGTACTTTTTTTATGTAAATACTTAGTCACACAATAAACATTTAATGGTAATTTCAAGCTTCATTATAAAATTGAAAATTAATTTATTTATATGTATGTATTGTAAATGACGCTGAAATCGTATATTTAACTTAGCATAGGTTTCCCCTGCTTCACAAAGTTTGCTTTAAGCAACTTTGCCTATATGAAAGATCTGTTTTTGCTAACCGAAATAAATCCAAAGAGGATTTTTGCTTTTTGAAAAAAAAGGCGAAAAGCAAAAATAGCATTTATCATTTATCAGCGAGCCAATTATAGATATATAGTCACGCGAAGTTGCCTAACGATGCATTTCTCATAATGCGATGCATGACTCTGTTCATTCTGGTGAAAGTACACTGTACATATTTCTTTATCATGTCATTCCTGCTAATATTATATGTTAGTGTTATTTCAGGTTTGACGTGTTACACTATCTGGTATGATTTCGTAGGTTATTTTTTCGGTCTGGCAATGCTCCCATATAAACAAACAGTAATCGTTCTTCAGTTTATGCTCACAAAAGGTTTCAGAGGAACGCTCTACTTTCATAAAGCGGGGGGATACCTGGATTCTGTTTTATTATAATAAAGTGATTGAGTTGTCAGTGGATATATACCTTAGTTTAATATCTTTCAAAATATTGAGGGGAAACACAAATTTGGCATTTAGTCTTGTTTGGGGCTCAGACTCAGTGGACTTTCCCTCGGCAGGCAGCATTGGTCACACAGTTGTGCCGCACAGTGCTCTCCTGGACCCAGCACACTGCTCCGTCTCAGTGGAGTGGAGTGCTGCCTATCAGGCATCTGTCTGTGATGAAACTGTCAGATTCCATCGGCTCATCTTCGCTTACCCACAGCCTTACTCTCTCTGGTTTAAGGAGCTCATACTTACCAACTCGTTTGGTAAGACATGCCGATTTTACGCTTTTTAATAATTTTGAGCAGTACATGTGAATGAATGAAATAATAATCGTTTTCCTTTTCTGCACTACTTATAGGAAAAACCTCACTCACGTTTCTGATATACATGGTCACCCACAATTGGGGTTGGCTGGCAATGCTTCCTGACTCAGAAACGTATAACTGCTACTTTAAAGATGCAGATTACATCACATACATATCATATGGTGCTATGTTCTACGGGTTCAAGGTAAAGGAACTCTGAGTGTTATTATAGTATTTCTTTGCTGGTAGAACATGAAACAGACATAATAGAAACGCTTAATATAATGTGTGTATTAATAATAAATGCAGGTTGACATATTTACCTTTAACACAAGTGAACCAGTTTGCCATTTCTGCTTGCCACCTCTCTTCAGGAAGACGACTACATCATTATCAATCATAATCTGACCCAAATCCCAGACAGGTTCCACATTGTTGATGAGAGAAATGCTTCAGTGCTTCCTTTGAATTTCAGCAGAAATGTACATGGTGACTGGTACTTCAATGAGACCACAAAAAGTCTCTACTACTTGGGTAAGTGCAGTAAGCTTCACCAGTGTTTTTAGGCTAGGTGTTTGGCCTTGGGCAAACCATGCAAACCCTATGTGTGGTGGTGTGGGCTGCATGTAACTATTTTCCTAGTTTCTGGGAGGGGGTCTGTTGAACATCCCCACATCCAGTCTTATACTCTTTCACATCCAGTGTCTGGAAAGGGGGCACCCAAATGGAGGAGTGGCAGTGCTGACCCACAAGTAGCAGACATCCAAGTCAACTTCCAGTTGGAGCACTGTTTCTACAAGGGCTGTGTGACACCTACTCCTGGCTCCCCTGGCATCCCCCTTACTCCAGGGCCCAACCATCAACCTTCCAAATCAAACCTCATGTGAGTTTCCACAGCAGATTATTAGTATGGAAAGAAAATGATGCTAGGAGGAGCAGTAAAAGACGAAACCTGTAAAATAACAGAGGTAAAAAAAAAGATGCTGTTCTACTAGTAAAACTGTAATTTCTATTTATGTGACTGTAGCCTGTGGTCCAATGAAACTTTCTGGAAGTCATCTCCAGAAAACAATTTCAAAGTTCCAACTGATGGAGACGATGTTGTTATTCCTTCAGGTAACAAAACCTATGCTAAGATTTCTAATAGCAATGCTCTCATGAAAATGTTTTGTGCTTCTGCGAAAATGTATGTGATTATGTAAAGAATTTATTATTGTTTATGGTGTTCTCTGCCTTTTTGCACAGCCATTTGGATGGTCATGGATATTGACATCCCATCACTGAACAAAATCTTGGTGCTTGGAGTTCTGGAAATCCCTGACACAATGAACACAACATTGGAACCAGGAGGACAGTATAGAAATTTGATCATTAATGTGGCCTACATCTCTATTCAGGTTAGCACTGCTACCAATACTGTGCTGCCTGCATGTCTGTCTTAATTTAATCCATTAATTATGTTTCTCTTGCAGGGTGGACGGCTCATTGCAGGGTGGCCAGACAATCCATTTAAGGGAGAACTGAGCATAGTTCTTAAAGGGAATCACTTTACTCCAGAGTGGCCTTTACCCAATGGCGTAAACCAGGGAGCCAAGGTGATAGGTATGGATACTTTAGAAAGGACTACAAGTGTCATACTGGATGAAAAGTTGAAATATATCTGTTGACTATTGACTGTGGAGTTTGGATACTATTTTACAGGTGTGTTTGGGATCTTGGACTTGTATGGAAAGCCCCACAATATATCCCGTACCAAGCTGGCCAGCACGGCACCAGCAGGTTCCAGCACCATCAATCTTCAGGATGCTGTGGACTGGCAGGTTAGCATATTTACACCTGTGTGACTACAGGCATTTCTTGTTTGAAAGCAATGAAATATTATACATGAGTGATTATCTTCTGTACCAAACCAGCGACTTCATGCATATTCAAATACCCTTCGTATGCCAACTGGTCATGACTAAGGTAGCATGTTGCTGTGGTCCATTCTGCCCTAGGCAGGTGATGAGATTGTCATCTCAACCACCAGCTACAACCCATGGCACACGGAGGTCCGGAAGATTATGGCAATTTCAGCCACTGGGAAGATACTAACACTCAACCAATCCCTTTTCTACAATCATAGTGGTGAGTCTTCTACAGGACAGAGATCATAGGGTTGGCATCTCATTAGCAGCACTTAATGAGTGTTGCTTTTTTTCTGACCCATTCATAGGTGAAAACTTCACTGTTTATGAAACTGAGCAGCACTACACCCTGGCTGGGGATGTAGGCCTGCTGAGCAGGAACATCAAGATCATCAGTGAGGAATATCCAGGCTGGGCCAAGGAGTCATTTGGAGGCAGAGTGCTGGTTGGCTCTTTCTCCAGTGAAGGGGTCACATACAGAGGTGCTATGCTTATTGGCTTAGAGATAGAATGAGCTTCTATTATGAATTTTCTTGTTCTTATAATTGATTACTATTCTCTTATCCAACCAATTCAAGCAAATTGTGTAAATACGAATGCAAATTGTCAGGTGCATGACAAAAAGTCAGTCTGAAAGGAACTGACAATCAAGAAAAGTTTTGTCAGATGCGCTGGAAACTATGATAAATGAGTAAAGTAACAAGTAGGAACAGTTTTCTGATTTTTCTTAGCTTTTAACCTTTTTAGTTTCCTTAGCTTTTAACCTCAAGGACGGTTTTACTCTGCCCTTTCTTATGGGTGTCTTTAGGGCAAGCACAGATTAGGAATGTTGAGTTCTACCGAAGTGGACAATATGGCTATCCAGACCCTGAAGACCCTCGCTACTCTGTGGCTTTCCTCAACCTGGGAGAGGTTTGCTCATAAGCTGATTCGCTCATAAGCCTTTACATGGCCCTTCATTTGTGAATAACTAATGTTGTTGTTTTTACTTCTGCCTCCTGTTGTGTAAAGGTTTTTGGGAATGAGTCCTACATCCAGGGGTGTTCCTTCCATCACGGCTTTTCTCCTGCTATTGGTGTGTTTGGAACCAATGGCTTAGGCATTGATGAAAACATCATCTATTTCACAGTTGGAGAAGGTAGATAGCACGCTTATCTTCGTGTGAATACATATAAATATGATGTGTCACACAAATTCAAGTGATTTTTTTTAAGGGATCGTGAAGAAAACCAAGGACAGAGAATTTTTGATGCGACTGAACTTGTGATTGTTGTTCTCTTGCACAAGGCATTCGAGTATGGGGTAAACACTGCAGGATTCGGAGGAACCTGGTAACGATGTCTGTGTGGCCAGGAGCCTATCAGGACAGGGGAGAGGAGACTAACTTCAACTGGAATGCTGCTATTGAGGTCAGTCCTATTGAAACTCCATCCACCTTCCATATGCTTATCCAGTATAGGCAGGGGATCACGCAGACACACACACACACACACACATACACACATTTTCACACTCTACAATTTTAGCTGTTTGCCTTCCCACTGTGAGAGAAAACCCAAATTATTTTTGGGTGTGTTTATACTCACAACCAGCTATAATATGCACAAACACACAGTAGCTGTCAGTCCTCTTGTTTTCAGGTTCTCTGATTATTTGTGGTTCTTTCATGGTCAGGTAAATGAAGGCACGCCTGTGGTTCTCCAAGACAACATTGTGGCTGGTTATGAGAGAGTGGCATATCGCATAAACGGAGAACCTTGCCCAGGTAACAGAGTGACCTTATTGGACAAACCGTTCAACAGAAAGTACAGCAAAAGCATACTTGGTTCATACTTAATTAAATGTATGAAAAAAAACTTCAGTGCCATTTGTCCAAACAAAATCACTTACATAGACTGGTTTTGTAGGCATGCCAAATGAAGTGGAGACTTGGCAGCAGAATGAAGCTCATGGAGGCCTTTATGGAATATACATGAACAAAGATGGGCTACCTTTCTGTTCCCTCATTCAGAATTTCTTTGTGTGGAGAAGCTTTGACTACGGCATTTATGTTCAGGTAAAATATAATGTGGGGCTGAACCATTCTGGCAGTTTCACCAATAATCACCAATGCCTTTTTTCATCAATATATTCAAGTGGATATAGCTTCACATAAAGAGATGAGAAAGTTGGCCATGCACAGTATAAACCAAGACAGGAATTATGGATAATAAAATTTATTACAGTTCCCCCAGGGAATTTACACCTCATAATTGTATCATCATCAGCCCAGTCAGGAATACCCATAAAAAGCTGAAGTTAGTTGCAGGAACCAAGTCTACTCAGATATATGGTTTCCACAGGTTTAATCTGCCTTGTGCCCTGTGTTTTATAGGATAGATTTCCATTTCCTAGTGACTCTGAATTAAATAATCAGATATAATAAACAGAAAGATGGATGGAAAATGTATCTAGGTGTAATAATCTTACATGCATCTTTAAACTTTGACAGGCTTCCATGACTGTCCTGATCTCCAATGTTACACTGGTGGACAATGGAATGGGAGTTATGTCCATCATCTACTCACCTCCATCTGTCTCACATGAGTATTCCAACAAAAAAGTTCTTATTCAGGTGAGCACAACCAGAACTTTCTTTGTTCCTCAAATGGGAGCTCCAATACTCCCACCAGGTGGGTGGTGTAGCTGATACTGATCTAGCAGCAGAGAGGCTTCAACAGCATCTTGACTTAATTAGCGACTGGGCTGATACCTGGCAGATGAAATTTAACATAGATAAATGTAAGGTAATCCA
>JAODLD010000052.1:17775542-17785652 GCA_026781065.1 Mormyrops boulengeri | reverse complement strand
CAATGATGTAACAGGCTCGCACAAGATAAAAAGGCGATAATCCACCTTTTATTCCTTTAGCATGCGCTGATTGTTGGCAGTAGCCCTAATCTGGACTGCTCAGAGATTCTTCCATCCACTGATGCTAACGTCCAGTTTAGCTCCGGACACAGAGCTCCCAGGCCAAACAATGGTAATAAAATTTTTCTTGATGTTAATAATCCCTGTTGATGTTATTTATCTCTAATGCTAATAAGTCTTAATGCTGCCTTTGGGCTGTGAACATGGTAGGTGGAAGGAGTGGAATCTGCTGGCCAACCTTTGAATCAGATCACAATCTTGCACCCGAGGAACCTCATCATGGAATCATGAGCTACAACGCTATCAGTGGGCTCATGACAGTTACTGGTTAGTGTCTGCCTATTCTCTGTTCTGACAGCTGCCTAAAGCAGAACATCGCCAGGAATATTACTTTAACAAAAGTTCCCTTTATGACTTTAGTATTATTCAACATGAGGTTTGATTTGTCCAGTTTTGGTATTAAATATTCTGAACATTTGCTGTTTCTAGATACGGTGTTTGTGGGATTTGGAAGCACTTGCTCTCAGCAGACATCTGTTATGTTCATGACCAATCCGAAGAATGAAGATCTGCAGCACCCACTTCAGGTTAAGAGGGTGACTGTAGTGGACAGCACAGAGGATGCAAAGGTGTTCATCCACAGGCCAGACGTGAGGTCAGGAACAGGTCACAAGATGCCAGCCGTATCACTGTTTGGGAAGGAATATGATTCTTTCCTTTACACTTCATCATTCTCTACCTTGAAACTGTCAAAGGGCATTCGAAGCTTGATATTTTTCTCCATAACAGGATGATCAATCCTGCCAAGTGTCTGGACATGGACTGTGATGCCAAGAAGAAAGCTCTGCTCAAGGACCTGGATGGCTCCTTTCTGGGAGCTGTTGGGGATGTGGTGCCACAGTCAGAGTTTGAGTGGAATGGAGACAAGCGCCGGGGCCTGGGTGATTACCGAATACCCAAAGTCATGCTTACTTACCTCAATGGGAGTCGCATCCCAGTGGACCAAATTGCACCCTATAAAGGCAAGTGCCTTGTCTCCCACTTCGGGTCAACTGTTTTACAGTTATATGTTTATGTTTTATTCACAGTTGACCGCTGAGAAGAAAAATAATGACCAGTCTGTTTTGACCAATCTGTACAGGAATCATCCGAGATTCTAGCTGCACATACATGAATGCATGGCAGAGTTACAAATGCTTTGGCCTGAATTATGAGATGCTGGTGATTGAGAGTCTTGACGCAGACACAGAGACCAGACGGCTGTCTCCAGTAGCTGTGCTGGGGGATCGCTACGTGGACCTGCTAAACGGTTCGGTGTTTTCACACAGAAACAGTTTATCTAGCTTAATGAACAATCAGAAAATAATTAATATGCATTTAGAAAACAGACACTGTAATACTTTGATGGCATCACTAACCATGCTGTTATCCGTTTTTTTATAAAATGTAAATGCTGAAATATAGAAACAACGTCCAGCATGAAGATGTTTTAAAAACATCCACTGATGTGTTTATTGGAACAGGCCCCCAGGACCATGGCTGGTGTTCAGGCTACACATGCCACAGAAGAGTCTCTCTGTTTCACAGCATTGTGGCCACAAACAAGTCCTTTGATGTGTTCTTCACTAGCACTTCACCTCAGAAACTGCGTCTGATGTTGCTCAATGCCGACAACTCAAGGGTAAGTTCCTTTCACTTATGGCAATTGAATGTTACAATGACCGTGGCAAGGTATGACACAAAAAAAATTCCACGTACACTGTAGCAGGTGTAGGAACAGAAGCATACGGATAAACATGAGTTCTGAAAAAATGCTCTCAATATGCAGGTTTGTATTAGGGACAGGGAGAACAAGGGGGGAGAAAATGTGGAAGAGCTGCATGGTCTGGTAGGTCCAGCAGAGTTGTTCATCTCAGTCAGGGTGTGGCATTGCAGAGCTACAGCTAGGATGGAGGCAGTAATCTGATGCTGGTCACAGTGTTTCTCATGGAGTCTTGCTTTTAGCTCTCGAGGGACCCTTCCCAGATGTGAACCAGCTGGGATTACTAGTGTGTGACAGGTGTGCAAGATTATGGCTAGGCCGGCATACCTGGTTTTTTACTGAGATAAGTTTCCTGCTGAGGTGCAGCAGCATTGTTTCCTACAACTGGGCTATAAGGGGTTCCCGTAGCACCTGGATGGCACCCTCAGCTGCCAGGGTCCGTCAGACTTTTTCTGGAGCTCCATTTTTGTCAATTTAGGGAGGGGTGCAACAGTGGAGGAAAATAAAGGAATAAAGCACCTATTATACCCAGCCAATTATTATTGTACCCTAGGAAGGCAGACAGCAGTGCACCCACATTGTCCATGGCGTATCCTAGATGGTGACAACTTTCTTTTTGGAATTCAGTAGTCGATGTTGAATCCTTGGCTTTGGAAAGCCTCAGGCATCACTTTGGTGTCAATAAATTTTGGATGGTCCTTTGGCCGTCTAGGAGGGTGGTCCTCTAGGACATTAGTTGCTGTTTCTTGGACATGTTCCATCAGCATGGCCTACACTGCTACACTGGGAATTTTTAGCTCCCAATCGCACCTTTACAAATGTGTGCCAGCTGGGGTCATTAGTGGAAGCCAGGCCAGGAGGGTTTGGTTTAGGGTGACTTTTGACAGCTGGTCCGAAACAATGGCGTTAAAATTTTGGTGCTGACTGAAGTTGGCAGCTACCTGTATTTTGGCTGCAGCAGCTGTGGTTTCTGGGTTCTGCCGGTGATGCTGTGGCACCACAGTCTTTCTTTCAAAGAACAAAAATAAGCCCTAAATACACCACGCTGACCCTATATAGACCCTGACAAGCAGACCAGTGTGACACAGACTCAGATCCACCCCTGTGGCCTTCCATTTCAGTCTTACTATGTGAAAATTATGCAACTATGTAAATACTTTTTTGTTTTAATAAAGATTTTACAGAATTTTGTTGAGTTGTGGGACTTGAGAATAATGATTATCAGGATGGTGAATTAATCTTTACACAGGCTGTCCGGGTGGCTATCTTTTACTCCAAACCTCAACGTTTAGATGTCTATGTTAACAAAAGTTTGGTTGCTCCTACCAACGCAATTTGGAACAGTGATAAAACAGACTTCACTCTTAAGGAGCCCACTTTCAAAGGTAAGATCTTTAAAACCACTACCAGGCAATGTTTGTAATGAATGATTGTAATATAGAAGTGAGACAACTGGGGAGAAACCAAACAAGGATAATGTACCGAAAAACCTTTCTTCTCTGACTTCTTCCAGGACAATTTATTCCAAAGCTAGAATCAGATGCTGCTGGGTCAAACTTCTTTGAGAGTACTTACAAAATGTTGAACATCCTGGTGAGAGGCTCCACCCCTGTGGAGATTCGTACTTCGCCGTTGCTCTTCATTTCCTTCCAGCTACCTGCCATGACAGAGGAGGAGTTCTTTGGTGACAATCTGGTGACAAACCTGGCCCTGTTCCTAAAGATCCCTGCTAATATGATTCGGATCACTAAGGTAGTACGTGAAGGCCAGCACCGGAGACGACGGGCTACTGGCCTGACTGTGGAGGTGGTGATTAGCCAACCTCCTGTACAACAAGCCACCAACACAACCAATGGTGAGAGTAGTGATTCTACACAATTGCTCATTACATTGCTACAGGCTACAATCCCAGATATTTTTGGATGAATCTAACAAGGGTTATTATAATTTTTAAATTTTCATTACTCTATACTATTTTCAAATGTGTATGTGGGAATCAGTATGTGAGAAACTGTCAGACAGATGCCATCGGTTTTTGGTTTTGACCTGGATGACAGGTATAAAAACAAGGAGTAATAAGAATAAAAATGACCAGCAGACCACTAAACACAGTGAGGTAACTGGTTTCACAAAGTCTTTGTCAACAAAACAGTTGCTCAGAGCTGAAGTGCGCATATAATTGTCTGGGAGTGAAGAGTATCTCGATTAATCTGTTTACTTCTTGTTATTCTTGAGGAAAATCTGTTGCTCCAGAGAACTGGTAACCCTATTTCTCAAACCAGGTGATAATAGTTTGATTGTAAGCTGCACAAAAATTGCAGTTTCCCCCAAAAATTATGTCAGTCTGTAGGACTGATTTCTTCAACTTCTTGTGTTTTGTTAATTTCATTTGAATGGTACTAGCAATATTGCACTGATGCTTGTTTCCATCAGAATCAGTCAGGACAATAAAGTTCTAAATACTTTATTCATATGTTATACAGGTTAAATTGCTGGTAATCGTACTTTAGACGTTAAATGCCATTTAAGCCCTTAATTTTTGCTGAATTGCTTTTTCAGTCATTTTTAAAGACCCTTGGAAACCCCGTGCAGGAAAGTTTTGTCCTTCAAATAATGCCAAGATAATGTGTAAATGGGCTTGCTTTGCCACTTTGTCGCATTAGATGTGCCCTGACCTGAAATAGATACTAAGAAACTAAAAAAAAAAAATCCAAATGACTATTTTATTGGCCCAAAGAGTATAAGCACACTTATTCTACTTAGCTTCTTTCGACAGTTTGCACTCCGTATCTGCAGTTACGCATCTGCAGATTCAAACAACTGTGAATCGAAATTATTCAAGAAAAAATTCAAAATTTCCAAAAATCGAAACCTGAATTTGCTGTGTTCTGAGCACTACACTGAAAGTGAAATTTGAGTAGACTCTCATAATATTCAGTCAGTTGTGGGGGCGACTAAAAAGTAACGTGGCTTCATTCATTTTTTTTCCGCTGCTAACATTCTAGTTTGCGGTACTGGTGAGACTGAATGCCAGAGATCCACTCCTTTGTTGTTTACCCACACTGCTTTATTGTGCTAATAACGAAAGAGGCTGGTTATAATTCAGTATGTGATCCCAAGTCTTTAGAGTGAAAGCAGAAAAAAACATTATTTTACTTTATCAAGTCAATTATGTGGCTGCTGTATTTTCCCTTGTTATTTGCATTGCATTAGGTATTATAAGTAATCTAGAGAAGATTTACTGTATATGCAAGAATGTGCGGAGGGTATAAGCAAATACTGTGCTTTTTTATATAATGGCCTTAAGCATCTGGAGATCTGAGAATCAAGCCCCTGTGGATACGGAGAACTGAATGTATAAGCTTTGTAAATTACCATTACACTTTGTTTTGTGACGGACTGGATCTTCCGCAGTTAATTTTAGTTAACAAGAATTATATATGAGTGTAATGTATAGTATTTGTACTAAACAATTAAAATTTTAGTGGCTTCACTGACAATATGAGAATCTATAATGACAGCTGAATTATGTGCTCACAGAAGGGCAAGCCTTCAAGGATTTGATGAACATTGCTCATAATTTGACCCAAGCCTCTGTTTCTGGCAATCTAAGCAAATTAATTGGGTACAACGTTTCATCTATTGGGGTCACTCCTCCAACTCCTCCATCTTCTGACCCAGCTTGGGCTGAGGTAAGATGACTAGTTGGGACAGACTCCCCTTTTTGTGTAATTTCATGATATGAGTTTTGTCGTTTATAGTGCGTACACAGAGAAATAAACAAGCAGCGTCCACATAGCAGCAGCTATACTTTGAAAGAGATCTATCAACTATATATCAACTAATTTATCTATATTCCTAACTTATTAAAAACACGCACTCACACAAGGCTGCATCAAATATAACAGAAAATGCCTCCATTGAGCACAAAACTTGGATTCCACGGTTTGCTCCATTGCATGAATTAATTGTGTGGTTGATACATTTTTGGATTTTATGCTTTAAATATTTTTTCTAGTAACATTTTAGAAAGTTGCTATCTGCTATGGTCTGTATTGGTCATTTTTCAAAACACATTTAGAAGTAGGGGAAGCTATCAACTTTCAACACTATGTGTTCAGCTGAAAATATAGATGAAGGATTCTCATTGGATTCCCATTTGTTAGACGGCTGCTCAGCAAGTCACCAGGGAGGCGCCCACTGTGCTCTTTGTGACCAGAGTGGACTCACTAAAGGTGATAGTGCAGCCTGAGGCTGGGGAGTTTAACGGCCCCCTTCTTCAGCAGCCCTCCGTCATGGCTGTCGATGTACAGGTGAGCAGATTTCACTCCAATTAAGATATGTTAGCCTGCCTCATATCACCTTAAGTAAGCATGACAGTCAAAATGTTTACAGAAATCCCTTAGACGATTTTCTAAATCAATTTATCATAATTAACGTGGAAATTATACTGTTTCAAGAATCAAAAATTTATTTATTTCTTAAATATTTGTCTGTCCTTCACCCAACCCCACCAAAAACATTATAGAATTCAAAAACACAAAAATAATTGGCAGAATTAAAGCAAAGGCCTTATAAAAATTAAGAAATGAACTAGGGGTTTCCATCAAAGTACAATACAGTTAAAGAGCTCTCCATAAGCAGAAGCAATCCGGTAGGTGGGGGAACTGAAAGGTGCAGGAATTTAGAATTTAGTCTTCAGCAGCCTGTCGGCCCATGCTATATGTGGACTCTCCTGCAGGGAAACTGTGTGTCTTTGGGGATCACATCGCTCATGCTTACAGCATCACTGAAAAACTCCAGTGGCAGCAACATAGAGGCACTTAAGGGGAACACAACCATCCCCTTTGATGGCTGCTGGGCTAACTACACCGACCTTTCCATCAGCGCTGAGGGTATGTGTCTTCTTTTCACAGTCCCACCCTTAATATGTGTATTTATACATATTTTTAGACTTTACTGCCCAATAAAGTGCATGTATTCTGACAGTCTGTTAGAGGATAAACACAAACACCTGCTTTTTCATGTCTTTAGGTGTCGGCCTGAAAATGCAATTTACACTGAATGAAGTGAGCACTGAATCTAGATCCTTCAGGGTCGGGACCGGCACAGCAACTGTTACTGGCACAGCAACTGTTACTGGCACAGTAACTGTTACTGGCACAGCAAGTCCTTCTGCTAGCCAGTCATCCATGTTCACTGGAATACCACTGATGTTCTCTTCTTTTCTTTTTTGCATTAATTTATTCTTTTCATCTGTTCTTTTAAGAATGTAACCCCTGTGGTTATCAGTGGACCTTTGTATTAGTCCAAATTCACTTTCTTTTAAAATAATCAAAACTATTAATTTTTGTTTCCACTTTCAAACACCTATGAGCAGGTTTGTGTTGAGTAAATATCTGCTAGAAAAGTAAGAGAAATTCTTATATTTGAACTACCTAAAGTTAATGATAGATTTTAAATCTCATTCTTAAAATGATGCATTGGTAAAAAAAAATAATATTTAGGTCAATAAACAAGGAAATTTATGCACCCTTTGATGATTTTCTTGTATCAGTGTTTTTCAGTATCAGCATTGTGTCAGCCTGCTGCATCTAATCTCATCATCTGTCAAAATAAACATCCAACAGTTCTCAAGTTGCAATTCTAGTAGTAGTTTATTTATCTAAAAAAGTGGCTTGCCACTAGGTGAGGTTATATTTTTATGCGTCATGATTTGTTTCATTCTCAAAATAGTTTCTCCAAGAACAGTTCATTAGACGTGCTGTATAAGAAGTCGAAGTTGTTCGTGTTTCATTTTAAATTTAAATAAGCCAACAACATCCACTGACACACAAGAAACAGATCTGTCAAAAACATTTAATATTTATACCTTTGTGGCCCTCAGCACCCACCGGAACCACTACCCCAAACCAAAACCAAATAGGGCTGAGGCACTAAGTCCAAAGAGGCAAAGGTGAAGAGGTTCATTACCCAGGAGGCAAAGATACTCAGAACCCAGGGCACAAACCAGAAACAGGAAAACGGTCAAGGATCAAGACAGGAGCAGGAACACAAAGTTACATATGCTTGGCATATATCTAGCACTTGGGAGCTAGGATACAGAGATGTAAGTACAGGTAAGTAAGGTAATCAGTTGGAGAAAGGCTGGGGATTGATTCCAAATAAAATCAGCTCCTTGATTCCAGGCAGCTAGGAATCGAGAGTCTACTCCAAAGCAGTTCACTAAAATCATTTAGTTTTGAGTTTTCCACATGCCTGTCAAAAAATTAAATTGTACGGATTTGGACGGGGGTTGCTGTGAACACTGCGTGTTGATGACTGCCTTGATTGGTCGCTGTGGTGTTGTCACATTGACAGTTGGCACTCTCATCGGATTATTACCACACATATTAATTATGGTGACATCTATATATTACAACTACAGTGGTACCTCAGTACTCAAACTCATTAGAACTCAAATTTCTTAAAAGTCGAACCAAGCAGTTCAAAAGAAACTGACCTAGAACTCGATCTGAATCTCAGAAGTCGAACCCTGAACGCCGACCTAAGATAACTTGTACACGCGGGGAAAGGAGTCACGCAACACGCCTCTCAGCGGAAAGAAAGGGTAACGCTTCATTCTCAACCGTGCATTCGCTGTGATAGCATCGTTTGTTGGTGATAGTGCTTTTTATTGAAAATATCAGGTAATACACTGTACTTTATATCATTTTGGTAGGTTTGCTCACTAAAAACTTACGCAATAGTTGTACAACCTAAAAGTTTAAAAACGAATACTGTCACATCTCAAACACGGAAGCAGGCGAAGGGCGTTTATTGCCACGCACAAACGGGGTTTATTGCCAGGTAACACACGCAATGTTAATGACAGGACTAGGGAAACGTACTGGAACGCGGACTGAAATACACGGAACTAACAACAGCAACCAGAAACAGCTGGTGAACACAGGGAATACACACGAGGTTAACGAGGGGGCGTGGTCGACAAGTAGGGCATTGACAGGGCAGGACAAATACAGAGTAATAATAAAAATATTATTAAATATATATATAAAAAAATAGTATATGCTCTTCTTGTTCTATCCTGTTCATTTTCTGTTTGAATGCTAAAAAACAACCACATTTAGGTGTAATTATTTGGGGGCGGGAACCAATTAACTGGTTTTCCATTATTTCTTATGGAGAACATTCGATCAGAACTCAAACTTTTTAGGATTCGAAACAGAGTTCTGAACGGATTAAGTTTGAGTTCTGAGGTACCACTGTATTTAGTTATTTTATAATAAAACACACCACATGAGGGTTCTCTGGGAGATTGGGAAATATGTACAATTTCAGTGAGAAAATAAACCCTATTAATAAATTAGCAAAGGCAGGCATTGGGGAAAAACCAAGGGGCTTTATTCAAGGAAAACACAACGGGAGAGACAAAAGGAAAAGGACCATGAGGGGTCAAAATAAGGCAGGGAGAGCTAGGAGGATACACAGGGTGCAGGGCAGACAGAGGGGCACAGGCAGTTAGTAACAATATGTTACAAACGTATCTCGTTTGTAAGTAAAGGAGCATCTGTATATAATTTTAAAATGTATACACTTTATTGCCAAAAGTATTGGAACACCCCTCCAAATCATTGAATTCAGGTGTTCCAATCACTTCCATAGCCACAGGTGTATATAATGCAGTCTGCTTCTACAAACATTTGTGAAAGAATGGTTCACACTCAGGAGCTCAGTGAATTCAAGCGTGGTACTGTGATAGGATGCCACCTGTGCAATAAGCCCATTCATGAAATTTCATTGTTACTAAATATTCCATGTTTAACTGATAATGGTATTATAACAAAGTGGAAACAACTGGGAACACCAGCAACTCAGCCACCAAGTGGTAGGCCATGTAAAATTACAGAGCAGATTATACAAAATGAATTCTTTTGCATCCATTTCTGAAGATATTCTACATTCTGTACGGGCAATTGAGGAGTGCCAATACTGTAATTCTGACCAGAACTGTATTTAATTACTTTTAAGTAGTTTATAATCTGTATTCTGCTGTACAGAAAAAGATGAGATGTAATTTGTAACAGAATGCTTAAAGAGATTGTATGTTATGCATTTAAAATACTTAAAATACTTGAAGAGGTCGTCGCCATATGCCGAAGAGGACATGCCCTTGAAATGGGTGTTTCGGCAAGACAACGACCCCAAACGCACCAGTAAAAGAGCAACATCTTGGTTCCAGACCAACAAGATTAACATTATGGAGTGGCCAGCCCAATCCCTGGACC
>JAODLD010000052.1:17719572-17749903 GCA_026781065.1 Mormyrops boulengeri | reverse complement strand
GCACACGGGAGGATTCCACACGGGGTTAACAAGGAGGTGTGGTCCACATGAGGGCGATCGGGGCTGGGCGTGACAACAATATAAACACTGGAAGAAAATCTTTACATTGCAATTCCTAGGATAAAGCAAACAATATAACTTTGATTTATACAGAAAGTGTTTTAGTCTTAAAAAACACTGATAAACAATTTTAAGACCTAATTCTCCTCCTCTGTGTGACTAGGAATAAAAAAACCATTCAAGAAATAAATATCCAATAAGACACCCATAAGACACAATGTTTAGAGACCACAATTTGCTGCCATACCGAACAAAGAGTTTGGAAGATCACTGTCAAAGCCTCTATTACCAGTCCAATTGAGCACACAGTTAAGGTTGAATAGAGATAGACAGCTCAACTCTCCCTCGATAAGAAACAGTCAGAGAGTTCACACAATATTTGTTTATCACTCTTGTACCTTCCAAAAATGGTATCAGCTTTTGCGCAATGTCAGTGTGTGAGATGAACATTATGAACAATAGATAACAGTGCCTAGTAGGAAGAGGCACAAGAACAGGGACAGAGGCCCCTCTACTATGGGAAGGGCATTGGCAATGGTAAAAGCTGTCAGTTAGGGGGCCTTTTTCAGACCCCTTTTTAACAGACGTTGCTGGGTAAACGGATGCATTAAAGTGCGACGTCTGTGAAAAGCAAAATGGCTGATTAAACGCATACTGGGGAGGAGGCAGTTAAAGTTGAGTGATGTTATCATAGGATGTGGTTTTTTACATCCAGGCTCAATGAGCATTCAGCCCCCACAGATTTTACTCAGATAATGTGGGCTTCTAAAAACATTATGTTTTGCTGATTCAAGCTCAGTGTTGGCCAGTGGAACCTGATGCAACCTAGACAGTCTATTGCAAGCACCTGAGCTTCTACATCTAATAACAATCTAATAATAATAATAATAACAATAATTATAATAATCATCACTTTATTAATCCCCGTGGGGAAATTGTCTTTACGCCTCCCTCAACATGCTTTTTGTAATCAAGACACACAAACAGCCCATCTGGTCATGTGGATTGATTCAAGCTACCAGAGGACAAACATGCCTACAGAAGATGGCTACCACTGAAAAAGGTTTTTTTTACACTGAGGGACAGTGCTCTTTGGACTCAAAGGTGTTCAGTATACCTAGTGTTTATTTAAGTTTTTAAAGTTCTAAAAGTTTTAAAAGTCCAGTGAAAGTTCATGGGGCCTTAGGGGGCTCAATGGAGTCACACCCCCACTACTCATGCTTGCCGTCTCTGCTCCTTAGCAAGTGGCTCACCTTGCAGGCAATGCAGATTGCTATGGATGTGCAAATGAGCACCACAGCCACAAAGAGGCAGACGAGAAAGGTGGGCTCCCCATCTCCATGGAGACGAAGGTACAGCATGCGGCGGCCCTGGTAGTCCAGGTGCGAGGCGTGCACCTGGCACAGGGTACAGAGGACCAGCAGCGTGTGGAAGAGCTGATGGCCCTGTCCCAGGAAGTCACAGCGTCCGGCCAGCCAGCGCTCAGGCAACAGTAGAGTGAAGAAGAGGGCACTGGCCAGGAAGAAGCCCACCTGCCCGGCGTGGAAGAGGGCGGCAGGGTCCAGCTCACATGCTGGCAGGCAACCCCACAGGCGCCAGAACACCGGGCTGGTGTCCCAGGCATAGGCCAGGGCAGACGGCAGCACCTGGCCCAGTTTGCGCATGGAGCTTGGAGAGGTATGACTGCAGTACTTTCCAAAGCAGCAGCCGAAGCAGGAGAGGCAGCTGAGCAGAGCCGCCATTGGTATGAACGGCCCGAGCAGCCAGTGGGGCCAATCGTCCGGCACCGCATAGTAGAAGTGCACCGCGGCACTGCCATACTGGTAAAGGGCCACACCCACGTAGTCTAGGAAGAAGAGGCCATAGTGAGTGAGCTCAGAGCGGGGAGCCAGGAGGTGGGCGACTGCGCTAAAGCTCATGTAGCAGAAAGAGGACAAGAGGAGGATGAGAAGAGGCCAGGAATGGGCATCGCCAGCAAAGTCCACCACCTCTGCCAACTGCCTGAACCACACCAGAACCAGCAGAGCCCCCAGCAGGTGTGTCCACACGTTGACCGTCTCATTGTGGCGCTGGAAGAGGGACAGGAGATAGTAGCGCCAGTCCTGGTGCAGTGGCCGGTAGCCTGTGAGGATGTGGTGCTCCCTGAAGAAGTGGGGCACCTCACTGTCCCTCAGGGTGGCTGGCAGGCAGGGCGTCACCGTCACCAGCCTGTGGATCACCTGCTGCAGGGACATGGGCAGACGGCTGCTCCTCTCCGTGGCGACAGTCACCATGACTGCGCGATCAGGTGGACTCAGCCTAAATTAAAAATGTAGAGGTCATAACTATAAGAAGTACATACTATAGTATGTATATATAGTATTCTACAGAATATAATTCATAGATGCAAACTGTTTTGTGAAGAAAAAAATCTAGCACAATTTGAGCAACCTTTATAAGTACCTTATGGATTGGGTGTCTTCAAAGGTTTGAAATGATGGAGCCTGAAGCAAAGGAACATTTTCCACTCAACCAGTCTGAGAACCTGTCACAGATTTCAAAGAAATCTGCAATCTGTGCTGGATTCTGGTCCTCCAGGACCAGAACTAGGGAACCCTGCTCTACAGACCGGTATACTTCCCATGTTTAAGCTGAAGCAGTGAAAGAGACTGTGTTTGTCAGCCTTATCAAGGGGAAATCTTTGACTGTGCAGTTTCCCAGTTCAAGAGTCATTGCTTCTGATAGCAGAGCATTGATACAACATTAGACAAAGTGCAACATCATACAAGAGCAAGGAAAGACGTTTGTCACAGAATATTCTACTCATTTATTATTAGTACATAGGCCTAGATGAAAAGGTTCCCTCTCTGCCTTCAGGTAATAATATTTACTTTAAAAATTCTTGCCTATTTCACAAATATAAGTTTTACATGTAGGGGAGAGTGGGGTGAGATGAGACTGTGGATAAGTTGACCCACCCCTTGTATCTAAGGAACTGTGCGTATTTTATGTGACCATAAATTCAGGAAGCATTCATCATCTCTAGCTTGCTGTGGTGGAGAGAAGCACATGTGAGAGGTCGTAAGTAGTTTTTTAAACAAAAAAATGTTTTTTTGCTTTTCAAAGTGAAGAGATGGAGAGAGCAGCTGTTGATGTGAAACGTGGAAAATCCATCAGATCAGTGGCAAAAGACAAAAATATTGGCAGGTCAATTCAGAGCAGATACATAAAAAGAGGGAGGCAAAGAAAATAAAAGCAGTAGGATACAGTGGAACAGCAGAAGCAAAGAGGGTCTTCACAGACGAGATGGAGAAGGTGCTTCGGACCATATTAAGAAGCTGGCTGACCAGTTATTGCCCAAAATTCTGCAGGCCAGAACACAAAAAAACACCAAAAAACAAGGAAAGCTGAAGAGGAAACAAACAAAGATGAAAATCACAGTGTTGTGAAGACAGTGATGTTGCTATCTCATTTGAAGATACTTCTGATGAGAGCTCTAATGAAGAGAGAAGTGAACCAGACACCTCAGATCTCTTAATTTGTGACTTTGTCATAGTAAAATTTGCATCCAATTGCAGAAGCTACAATTACATTGGCTTGATTGACAGCCTTGAGGGCAATGACATCAGAGCATGATCTCTCGGGAGAATTCGGGGGAAATCTGGCAGTGAGAAACCCACCTTTGCATTCAAGGAAAAGGATGAAGCATCTTTTCCAATGAGTGATGTTTTGAAGAAGCTACCTCAACCTCAAAAGGCTGGAGGAACAGCAAGGAGGGAGCAACAGTTCAGGTTTCCCTGCAAACTTGACGATTGGAATACTGAGTAACTATTTGACTGTTCAATTCAGTTTGGAAAGTTTGGTTGTTCTCAGAAGTTCACATCTGTGAAAATGTTTGTAAACTTAGTTATGCACAGGTTACTCATGTTTAAACTTAAACTCAGTGGGTCAGGTTACCCGCAGGCATCATTTTTCTTCGGCACATTTGACACAGATACATTCTGATCATTTCATTTGATAGGAGAAATCCTGAAATAAAGGCACATGTTTTCAATTTACTTCTGTCTCATTTTATTTCCCTGTGAGGAATTTATAAGTAAAAATTGTCTCAACTTACCCCACTCCCCCCTACTGTATAAATCTGAGAAAGAGTGTTATTATTTAACATAATTTTCTTTTAGTGTGTATCATAAATTGCACTAATATACATCAAAATCTATGCGAGCTTCGTTAATAGACTACTTCTATTGTAAATGTGTATTTTCAGAATTTTGCCTTACTTGTCAGGGGATGAGGACAAAACATAACTTAATGTCGATGAAACTGAACTAAACCGTGCATGCACTTCAATTCGTATCGTGCCTAAATAAAAATAACTATGCAAACTCGGTCAGTGCAATATTAGTTAACTGGGGAATAACTTGTCACTGTTATGTTGTTCGCTAAAATTGTAACTGTTACTTAGTGATGTCAAGCCACTTTTATACATTCATCGATAATCTGTCATTGCCATCCACCTAATAAAGAATCGCACGCCCAAAATGTGACAAATGTCATATGTAAAGCGTTGATTCATATTTTGGCACCATTAAGTTTGAAGTACTATGAATAACTTGATCCATACCTTAGTACTGCTGTATGCTTCAGAACAAGCGGCTCCTCTCCGGTCGTGCTTCGCGGGCAATACCCTGCGTTCTCTACCCAGGGGCCAGGCTCGCACCCCGCCCCGCCGCTGAGTGACGGATGAGTTGTAGCAGTCATCCAGCGGGGTGGGCGCAGGACTTTCAACGGCATGAACCGCTGCTCAAGGCTGCAGTGAAATCACTTTTGAAACGTGCATGAGACGAGCAATGGACATGGGGAAACGAAACAATTTTTAACAGATTGCAAGCGTTTGATAAATAAATAAATGAAAACGTAAGCGTGCCTGCGTCGCAGCGCAGCCCCTGACTGTCATTTAGGACGTTTTCCTTCACACACCGGAAAGCGAAAAAACCGCGGGCGGGTGGTGGTGTCATGAAAGTTTGCTGTATTCTACTTTTCTCTAATTTTGAAGTTCTTAACCCAAACCAATGATAGCTTACACGTTGATTACATTTTGTTATTTCGGACCTTGCATCTGGTGTATGCCTATTACTAATTGCCGGATTGTGGGCTATCGTTGTTTTTTTTTTTTTTTTTTTAACTGTTATTAGGTATCAGAAATAATATTTTCAGCTCGAATGCATAATATAAATGTATAGGTGTAGTTTATCATTTTAAGTAAATATATATAGTTTTATATACCTGTGTAATGCGACAGCATTTTTAGATATTTATACTGCCGTAACCGTTTAGAGTTCACTATCTATGGTAGCCTACTTTATGTCCATACATGGTCTGTTGTGTTATTATGTCTTGTGTGATGTCCTATGTCCAATAGTATTAATATGTCAATTTTTGCCACTACAGTCACTTTTTAAAAAACACTGGGATGTTCACATCCAACCCCACCTTATCCGTATTAGCTGCACTGGTGATCGCTTTTACTGAACCTTGCGCTATTTATGGTATTTCATGCCCATACATGGTTTATCGTGTAAAGTTATTTCCTGTGCGATGTCTTACGTCCAAAATTGTTCATATGTCAATTTTTCTTCTACTCAGCACACCTTAGTTTACATTTTTAATCACTCGTTATGTGTGAATGCACTGTTTGGACTGTTGTTGTACTCTGTAAAATGACAATAAAGTAATTAAATCTGATCTTAATCGTAGATCTAATCGAAGACTCCTACGACGGCAGAAATTCACTGAAAGACACATTAACCCTCGTTCTCTCGCCTCGTCTTTCTAACACAATTTGGGTATCCGCGATCCATTCATCTAACCCTTTATCCCGGTCATGGTCGTGCGTGGGGTGGAGTTTGTGCAAAGCAGCACGAGGAACGAACCTGGAGTAATTCGCAGGATTACAAATTCGACATTTCATAGAGAGTTACAGACAAACGTTACAGATATAATTCTATTAAATTCCTCTGAGCAAGATTGGTTACTTATGGAGAGCTGTGTGACTCTAATCCGAAAAAAGGAAATCTGGCCTAATAGTGCACAGGAATGGCCAGTAAAAAATTGAAAATAATTACCAGTTGTTTTGTTGTGTCATAAAATCATTTCGCCTGTGCATGTTTTTATTACTTATTTGCTCCCCTATTATTCCGTTATTTAAAGCATGATTTAAAGTGCCCCTCCCACCCTAAGCAACAACACTGTGTCTGCTGTGGAAACCTTCAGGCCCAGCGGAGGATGTACGCCCCGCACTGTCAGAAAGGCCCAGCGGAGGATGTACGTCCTGCAGCATCTCAGGAAGCTCGACCTGCCCCAGGAGCTGCTGATCCAGTTCTACTCCACAATAATCCAGTCTGTTCTCTGCACATCCATCACTGTCTGGTTTGGTTCGGCCACCAAACAGGACAGGAAGAGACTACACGGGAAAGTTGGGCCCGCAGGAAAAATCATTGGTGCAGACCTGCCCTCCATTCAGGACTTATACATGTGCAGAGTTAGGAAAGGGGAAGAATCACTGCAGACCCATCACACCCTGGTCACAACCTGTTCGAACTCCCCCCCTCTGGCAGGCGCTACAGGGCACTGTATGCCAAAACAACCAGACTTATGAACCCTTACTTTCCACAGGCCATCACTCTGATGAACACTAAAGTGTCAAGGACAATACTTGTGCAATAATCTGCTATCACCAAGCATCCACTGTACCTCATGTATACATAGTAACCAGCATTTTGCACTATGCACTTTTGCACTATGGCCCTCTGGTTCAAATCTCTTCTGTACAAACTGTATCTAATTGTTTTTTGTAGTCTCATTTTTTGCTGTATGTCTGTCTTCTTAAGTGTACTGAGAGCAATGAAAAACTGGAGAATTTTTTTTTTATATGTGTAAACATACTTAGCCAGTAAAGCTTATTCTGATTATTCTGTGTACTATGCAAATTCTCCCATCAAAGTGTTTTTTTCACGATCAATTCAAGTTCAATATATCTAATAAAAATATGTGTTTAAATTTACTTAAAAATGAGCGTGGACATCATACATACATACAAGCGGTATAGTAAAATTGTGTGAGTTTCATATTTCTATCTGGCTGCTCCTGGAATAATTTAAATACCCACTAGAGGTCACTGTCTCTATGCGGTGAATTACTTTCTGGAATTTTTCAGTTGTGAAATTGAGTGAAAAAAACGAATACTATAAAAAGTGTGAAAGATTTGGTTTGTCTGTGGTACCTTACAACTCACTACACCACTATGAACCCATTAGGATCTTTTGGCTACACTTACAAAACATGGGCCTCCCTAGGGCCATACAGCTCTTCAACGTCACATGGAAGGGGAGGAGTGTGATGGACTTCAGTGTTTAGGCCTGTACAGCACACTGCCCTCCTGATATTGTTCCTTTGTATTGGTTGCAGTATGTAGGTGTGCGTGAATGTCATAGGTCTGTGTGCCTATGTGTATGTATACAGTGTATAAGCTACTGGACACCTAAATTTCCTTCGGGATAAATAAAGTATCTCTATCTATCTATTAGACGGGATGCCTCTTAAATGCAGCTGTGTACAGCTGTGATTCCACTGAGTCTTGACCCTGCAGTGTGTTGCAGTGTGTTGATTATTAGCCACTCAATAAAAACTTTTGAGGGCAACAGAAGCTTTTTAACTGCTGGCTATGAGGACAGTATGTAATGTCTCTTAATACAATTACAGTAAGATGGAACAGTCAGTGGGCCTGAGTGGCAGCGCGACAGCCATCGATGAGCATGTGAGCCCCACCCCCCGCTGAGTTTTTACCTACCTGAGTTTTTGTTCAGACCCTTTTTATAAGACCTTAGTTTGCAATATTTATTTATTCATTTTCTTTTTTTATAAGCGTCTTGTTATAGAGCAGGGCTATTCAAATCACGGTCCTCAAGGGCCAAACACTGCTGATTTTCCAGCATCAGTAATTATTAAACTAACTACCTGGGAGAACTGAAAACATGGCCTGGATTTGGAATTGACGGCCAGATTTGAAGAGCCTTGTTATAAAGCATGTAGAATGCTGAAAATAGTCTCACTTTAAAAAATGTTGATGACATTTAAATCTCAGACCTCTCACTGTGACCTATTAAAGCTCATGCAGTTTCAGTGCCATGGCATGGCCCTGACTACCCTAACTGGAACTGTGTTCAGACATTTCTGGGAGAGTTCCTCTGGCTCCTGGAATCTAAAGCTACATCTGTATGCAGCCTTTGTGTTTCAGTGCTATGTCACTTCTACTGATTGGCTGATCTCTGCCACTAGAACAATGTCTGTCTATCTAACACTGAGCCGAACTGGCCATTCCCTCACTTATGTCACCATGACACGTGGGGCAGGCTTAAAACATCATGGATTTGTGTTGTATTTCAGTCTAACAGGTCTAGATGCTGTTCATCCAAATTATTACTTCAAAGTTCTAATTCAAGACCATGTGGCTCCAGTCAAAAATGAGTGGGGGACACTTTAGTTAGGGTCTGAGATAGAACTTCTTCTCACAGCGTGTAATTGGAGTATGGAATTGTCTGCCCAAGGGGTAGTGCAAGCTAAGACCCTAGATTCCTTAAAATCTGAACTTCACAAGATCCTGGCAACTTTAAATTATTAGTTTAATTCCCTCCAAGTAAGCTCTGTGGGTTGAAATGCCTCCTCTCATTTGTAACTTTATTATATTCTTATGCGCTAACTTACAACCATTTATATAGAGCAAATATGCATTGTTATTTAAGGGAAATCGTGCACCAGCTGTAAATACATCCATCAGTCCATCCATCCATCTTCCAGTGGCTTATCCGGGGTCTCCTCAGTGTTTATACCTGTGATATCGTAGCTGTAGCACGGTGTTCTTGTGTGCTTTGGGGGTTAGGAGTAAGAAACATGTTGTCCAGTAGATGGCACTCATACATTATCACTGTATGGGTTAAAACAGTCAGAGTGAGTGACGCGGCAGGAGAAGGAGATTTTTGCACTTAGCAAGAAGCCTGTGGCCGTGCTCGACAGCTTGGTGTATGTCTGTCTTTTATCATAGTAAATGTTGTTGGAGGTAATTCGAAGTTGCGGCCAATTATTAATTCCAAGACACAACAATACCTGTCGCCAGCTCCCAGGCGCTAGGTGGCAGTAACGCACCTCTGTCCAGCTGCAGCGTGGTGAAATGGATCCGAACAAGTGGCAGAAGAAGAACGCGGAAGCGATGAAATTAATTTTTCACTTTTGGTGATGGCGGATGTGGCCGAGATAGACACAATGAAGAATTATCACGGGGGTTTCGAGAAGATCGATGCCGATACGAGTCGTTACCCCTACTGCATCGTTTGGACTCCTATCCCAGTGTTATCGTAAGTTAGTTTTGTCTCTAATGTGATGTTTTATTCCATCGTGGCTATGTTTCTTAGATCACTAATAATGTTTTTCGTAGGAAGAAGGCAGCTCGGCAGTGAGACAGCACTGTCTCAGATTCCATTTAACGTTAGCCGGCTTGTTTTCCATCACTCCAACCGATGTTTGGTAATGAACCGGATTACCATTTCCAGTGGTGGGATTTTTCCGCATGATAGCGCTTGGAAACAGTAAATAGACGGTGTTAGTGGTGGTAATTTTCTATCACGTGGACACACGCGTCATCACGACGGCATTATGGATGGATGGATGGATGGATGGATGGCTAGATAGATATGCTGTTAAAACTCCGTCAGTTGAAAATTAGCCAAAGACTCGGCGGGACATGACCACTTCGAAAAATAGGTCGCCACAACAACTCCTGGCTTGCCGGGTTGAACGTCATTGACTCGAGTTAAACAGATAGCTTATGGAAAGTAACTGATATAATCTTTTGTGTCACAAAAAGTTATACATTTTTATATTTGTCAAACATTAAATATTTCTGTACCAGGTAAAACACTACCTTTTATATCCAGGACATTAAAAATCAGGTCATTAAGTTGTGTTAATTTTGGATCACTGGTCCATGTCCATATATATTTAACTTTGTTCTTGTGTGAAAAGCAGTAAAGGTGTAATGGTTGCTGGATGTATTGAAATATGATGCTGCATGTTCAGGTGTTGAGCCTCCCTGGTGTTAGCTGCGTACAGCTTTGATTGCAGTGTGTTACAGCATGATTACACTTCTGTGTTGTGATGGCACATTTGCTCTCTCTCTCTCGTCCAGGTGGTTTCTTCCATTCATCGGTCACATGGGTATCTGTACGTCCTCCGGTGTGATCAGGGATTTCGCTGGGCCGTATTTCGTCTCTGTGAGTACACCATGCTCAACCATCCAAACCTTAATTTACTTGTGCTTTTGAATGTTTCACTGTGATTGCTGTTGAATGAGAATAAGATTCTTCCTAAGGTCTTCCTGCATTTGGTGACTAGTCGCTCCAATTACTGATGCTGTAGTCACATAGAGCACAAATGTCCTCTGCTGGTCTGAGAGCTCATTGTCATTCCTGGCTCTTACACACGGTGGCAGCGGCTATTGATGTGCAGACCACCTCTGACATCATCTAAACCTGCATGTACTCACAAATCATCCACCCACCAACTCCAAGGAATTATTTAAAGTAAAAGATCATCTTTTTTGGTAAAATAAAAATGTCAACAGGTATTTCCACACCAGCCTGAACACAAGCTGGCATTCTTAATCCCTTCAGACTAAATTTCTGAAAGTCACAGCAACTTCTCAAACAGAAACAGTTTTTAAAAGCTAATGATAACGTTTGATCACTGCAAAGAATAAAGTGGTAGTTAAACATAATGAGTTCAGCAGTCCAAACAACGGCGGGCAAATTGCGGGTAATTAATTTTCTCTTCAAAATAATATTGTTACTGCAAATACAAACATTTAAGAATACTGATACTGTTTTGTGTGTGACATACCCAGCACTTGACTCGTCCTGGTTAATTACTATTTCGCTCGCACACAGAACGTTTCTGCCCTTCCTTTTTTGTTTTTAATTTTTTGTTTGATTTTTCTCTCATATTTTTTGCCTCCATTGTTGCTTAAGACAAATGGACCCTACAACGAGAGTGTACCCTGCTAATTCATATCTGATGTAAAATGAAGCTTACATCATCAAAAATGTGAAGATATTTTAATTAATATATTTGTCATTTATGATATAGGATATATCACCAAAGACAATCAGTACATTTACACACACAGCTAAGCTGAGCTACGGTTATAGCTTGACTACATCATTTAATCAGACTGCTGTCCTATTTTAGTTTTTATCACTCTGCCCACCCGATCTGTGGTGTAACAGTGCTTCCCGCGGATATAACTGCAATCTGCGCTAGAGGTGCAATAGAGGTGACCTGGGTTGGGATCCCCCCCTGCGGTGACCTGGGTCATGATCCCCCCCTACCCTGACCGGCATTAGGCTGTGCAGACCCCCAACTTTTTGCACACAGGAGTAACATGAATGGTAGCTATGGAAATGAGTGTCCCAGTAGCAGTATAGGGGACCGTGGCATTGTGCAGGACAGCTGGTGTTCAGCCACAGTTGCTTCTGCTGGGCTAGAAGGAAGGAGGAGTGTCCCAGGGCACCCAGGTCCGCAGGCTTTGGTTTTGGCTTGGATATTACACTCCTGCACCCTGTATTCATACTTCCAAGAAGAAAATAGATCCCAGTGGATCTTCTGCAAGTCCCGCTGCAAGCTCTGGGGACTCAGAGGTCGTGTCTGTGGTCCTACTGCAGCCAGCCTGCCGCATGCTCTGCATCCTATTGCAGTGAAGATGATGCAGCTTGTGACAAGTGAGCCAAGACGTTGTACCTCCTTGTGCCAGATAAAATCCACTGTCATATCCTGTGCCAACATGGGGGAATTTATCATTTGGATGTCAGTTCGTTGTGTTTTCTGCCTCTGAATATGGTCCAGCTCTGAGGGGCTTGTGTCTTGCCTTGACCACTGTCTTCTTTTTTTCAGGAGGATAACATGGCTTTTGGCCGACCAACAAAGTAAGTGCTTTAAAGGCCAATGCTTGTCCAACATGTCTACCTGCATTAGGGAGTGGTTTCGGGTTTCATGTAGATAACTGATGCGAGACTGTACTGGTTGTAATGTTGTTGTAACATTATGGTAATATTGCTGTTATGAAGGTACTGGAAACTGGATGTGAACAAAGTGTATGTCAGCGGCTCTAATGCTTGGGACACAGCTGTGCACGATGCCTCGGAGGAGTACAAGCACAGAATGGTGAGGCTTGGGACACGCTTCATATGATTCTTGACTTGAGTTGATTGCGCAGGACGCATCATATCAGTCATGGTGTTAATGATTGGTAACTGTGTTTCAGTAGATCTCTGCTGCTTGATTGTGTAGGTTTATGCGTTTTTCTACACAATTTTCATGTTTTCTGCAATCTAATTGCACGTTTTTCAGCACAACATTTGCTGTGACAACTGCCATTCCCACGTTGCCATGGCACTGAACCTGATGCGCTATGACAACAGCACCTCTTGGAATATGGTGAACCTATGCCTCCTGTCCCTGATCCACGGCAAGCATGTCAGGTGAGGCACACAGGGGATCACACTGCACGCCAGCTCGTTCTCGGGGTCGCCAGTGGTAATTTCCCTTCTGCGCACATTAGTACAACGCATTAGTGCCCTGCTCTCACTGCATCTGCACATGAACCAATGTTTCTTGCTCTTCACATCAGTACAATGAGTGATTGTAGCTCTTCTCCAATCTGTGCAGTGAGATAATGCATTCCTCTCTTCACATCCCTCTCTTCACATCCCTCTCCTCAGCTGTGCAGGCTTTCTGAAGACTTGGCTGCCGTTCCTGTTGCTGACTGGGGTCTTCCTCACAGTGGGGTTAGCCCTTAACACACGGTGACCGAAAGACAGCCGGGGGGGGGGGGGCAGCACAGGAGCTGTGTGACAAAGTGAACGGAGGAGTCAGAGAGACACAACACAAACCTCCAGTGATGAAGATGACAAGGAAGAGGAGGGAAGGAGGCAGTGTGTTTCTTTTTCTTTGTAGGGTGCATTTTAATAGTGTTTGATGTGGTGAACTTAGAGTAGCAGGAGGAGATGGAACATTAGTCTCACTGCCCTACCCCATGCCAGCATAGGGACCTTCTCTGCAAAAATGGGGTGTTTTACCTTGGCCTTCAGCACAGTGCTTCGCATCTCATGCTTCTGAGGTCTTCATGCTGAAAGTTGGTCTTCACTGACTAATCGGACTTGGTCCATCTTTGGCGCCACAGAGGGATTCACTATACAGTATATAGAATAGGGCATGAACACACCACAATGAAAGGAAACTAATGCAAGGTGATGCCTTGTTTGCAATAGAAGAAATATCCAGAAATATTTTTTGGGAGCAAATGTCAAATTTATTGCATATATTTTTCTTTGATCTAAAAGTGGCCACCTGCTTTTCTGAGGTGTTATCTACAGAGAACTTCCCTTATGCAAAAGGGCGTTATTCTGGGCAGCCCTGTTGTTACCGCAGTAACGACAGAATGTGGACCTAGAACCTTCCGCATGCAGCAGAACATCCATGGGATTCCAGTAGGACTTTGAAGGCTGGATCGGACCTTCTTATATGTTCCAGAGTGAGCCAAATGTCAAATAAGGATGAAACAGGACACTGACATCCTCTCAAAGACACACTCCCAAAAAAATCCCAGGGATTAATACACAAAAAAATGCAATATCACTTTTAGAATGGAATAAGCACTCGCATGTGATTGGCTGCATGATGGGATACGGCACGTTCTTTTTTTTAATGTGATCTTCCATTTTGGGTTGTTGCTGTTTGCGTCTGATGGGTTCCTGAACACACATTTAAGTATCTTCACAGGATGTGCTGACAGGGTAGAAGAGTTGTCTCTAGCTCTCCGTTAACTGATTGCCTGAACTGATTGTTCACTATTTATCGGTATGAGTGAGATTAATTTGTCCTGTAATGACTTGTTCGAAATCTTCCCTTAGCATTTAAATCTAAAGTCTTCCTTCATTTTGTGTATCATTGACTTAAAGGTGAACAGACCTGGCATGTCATGAACCTCATTGATGGTTGCATTGCGGTTTGGTTTTGTTTTTAGTGTGGCGTTTGAATGAGTTTTACAAATAACGGCACATCATTAGCATGTATTGCAAACTAACGTGAAAAGTGTTCTGCTTTCTGGATGAATTTGCTTTGGTTCCAAGATATTATAGGACATTGGAGTTTAAACAATTGCTGTTCTCAATGGCATCTCCAGCAAAGGCTGTGTATCATCTCATTGGAAGCAGCTAACAGCTTCTGAGGCTCCCCGTAGCTTCAGAGAGGTTGAGAAATATTGAAGCGTGAGACTGCTAGGAACGTTCATGCTAGTACTGAGGTCACGTCTGACCTCCAAGCAGACGACCCACATTTGCTAAACAAGCCTTTTATTGTTCGTATAATGCAATTTTTTTCTTGTAGGCTTTTTAATATATGTATAGCTGTATAAGTAAGGTTTATCTCTGATGGTCAATTTAGAATATTTAGTAGATGAGACACTTTTTCACTTAGCATACATATCATGATGTAAATCGGGTCTTAATAACTAATGACGGTGTCTGTCTTCGTCATTTCTGTTCCAGCTGTCAGTGTTGCACTACCTGACATTAACACTGGACTCTTGCTTTCGAAGTAAATAGAGATGTAGAAGCAAAGCCAATGAAACTTCACCTCAGTGTCTACATGTATTCATGGCAGGAGGTGCAGATTGCTGCATTTTTTCTGCTTTCAGTGCTTTAAAGTAGCTGATCACATAGCTGAATATTTCTGTACTGGTCTGGGCCCATCTACCTCTTCTGTCCTGTGTCTAAGGTAAGACTGCTGAGGGAAGTGGGCTGTGCACTGGGCTCATATTCCAGTTACTCATGCATTGCCACTGTGCATGTAGGTGTTGTGGCTGTTGCCTAGGGAAAGAGTGGATGGTCCAGTTGATGGTTTCTCTCTGGATGTCAGCATTCTGTGTCACACTGTCCTGTGTATGAGTGCACTGTGTTTGTGTTAATCCATATCCAGTAATACTGTACTGATCCACTCTGCTACACTATAAAACAAAACAGCTTAAGTACAGCACTGGGCTACTCATGTGAAGGTTGTAGGTTCAAATCCCAGGGAGCACATATCAACTTTAAATTACTTTGGATAAAAGCATTAGATATGTGTAAAACATAATTATGACCTTGGTCTTATGGGTTCTGCCTGTACTGTGAGATCTGTGGGCTGTATGGAGGTGATCTGTATTTACAAAACCAATAAACATTTATTATAAAATAAGTAATGCATTGCTGCACAGTTCTAATCATGCATTTTAACGAATCAAGCCATTGTTTTATTGAATAAAGGCTTAATGTGTGATGGCTAATAGAAGTCACTTATAAACAACAGTTGAAAACTATGTCTAGAAATACATAAATTTTTTTCTGATGAAAATATTTAACGTACCATGAGGAACAATCGTAAGCCTGGTGTCTTGTATACTCATTTTACTTGTCAGCAGACAATTCCTTTATTCCTTCTATACCGAGTAGAATCTAAGTATTAGAGGGAAGTGGAATTTTCAACAGTGATGATTGCAATTATCTTTACTCAAAGTATCCAAATCACCGACTCCAAGAAAGATTCCCATCGTATGTTGGTTCTGAACCCTTTCCAAAGGAGCAAATCTGAGGAAGCCCAGTTCCCACTGCTCCTGGTGATCTGCTGCCCACAATCTTCTAAAGGATTGTAAATTATGTAGTAGAAGCAATTGAATACACACTTATCTGAGATACGTATTGAGCTAAAGATCTCAGGTGAATTTATAAATCATGTTTAGTAGCATGTTTTCCAGCTACTTATGGACAGCTGAAGGTGGTATGTCCTTGAGAGCCACTCCATTCTAAGGGATTGTACTGAAATTGACTAAGCAAAGAATTTAGCCAATGGGCATGTGCATTGTGTGAAGTGTGGAGAAACAGGGACTCCCTTTGATAATCAGCACTAGGTGAGTACCAGCCTGGGTGTGTGTCCTCTGAATCAAATTCCACTTGTTCTCAGTGTGACACTGGGATGTCTTTAAGAAAGGTGACAGGAAATCAGAGTAACCCACTCCCCCATTACTTGGATAGCCATGTTTTAATGTATCTTTAGTTCGGTTAAATCATGGAATGATGATGGTTAAAAGAAGGGGGTTCATGATTATTCATCCAGAATGACATGTCATGGAGTGTATGTGGGGTATAACTGATTTAAGATTAAATGTTTGTGTGCTTATATATGTTTGTGGTTTATTACAGAGAGTATTCCAGAGTGGTTATGCCCCTTTTTCATTCTACTATTCTACCTCCAAGTATTATAGAGAATTGTCATTTAGTTGGGTATTGTATTTGTTTTATTTTGTGTTTTTCTTCTGTTCTTTGTTTTTCTTTTGTTCTTTGTTTGGGGGGGTAGTCTTTGTAAGGGCATGGATATGAAAATGTTGCTCGTTAGCACGGGCCCAATTCACTGATTGCTGTGGATTTGTTGTGGTTTTTCTTTTAAGTTTTTCTTGCGGTTAGTGCATTGTATTGTGCTGTGAATGATTATATTTGAGTGGTACCAGTGAACAGAAGGTATTCAGACGTCAGTTCATTGTATGTGTGTGATTCTGGGGCCTGGAGTCTGGATGTTAGTGAGCCATTGGGCAGTGCATTATGTATTTGTATTTAGTGGAGAGCCAATATTGCACTATGTTTTATATATATATATATATGTATATATAAATAAAGTTGATTAGAAACCAACCTGCATTTTATCTAAGATAATTTCTGAAATATGTGGTTCCGAGAAAATTAACGTACGCACAAAAAACCTGCGTACACCACTCTACCAGATGTGAAATCTTGAAATTGTGCGCAGCTTAAGGGTTTTACAACTCCGCATGTAAGTAATATCATTAACATATAATTGAACTTGAATCGAGGCCAAAATCGTCTACTTAATAATGGCGAGCTGCAAACATTTTTTTAGCGTGGCTGAAATGCTGGTCCTGTTGGCGGAGCCTTTCCAGCGCTGTTACTACTGGTGATGTCACGATACCAGAAATTTAGTAGTCGATACCAGTGCCAGTGAAATTCCACGATTCTCAATACCCAATTTAATACCAAAATAAACAAAACACTTAATTCCAATCAAACCCACATGCACCCCTTTATTAAAAACATTTGAACATTACAAAAAACAAAAGTGACATGTAGCCTTCAAGTATTTAAAATAAACTACTGTACTCAAAAAGGGCTACAAACAATTTATTATGGCACAGAATTACAATTGCAGTACCCGGATAATATGAAAAACGTGGAAATAACATGAAAAATAACATGTAAAAAATGTTTCATTTTATTTATTATATAACACGCAAGGACAGCGCGGCGCACGCGCGGAATTACTTTCTAGGAGGAGGATATTAAGTCAAAAATGAAAAGTAGAAGAAAAAATATCAAAAGACAGACCGTGGGGAAATCAAATCGCATCACCGATCGTAAAGAGCTTTAAACAAGTGTAATGTAGGTCAGTAACTTTGAAAAAAACACTTATCCGTGATAGTAGCACATTTAGAATCGGTTTGCGATCTGTTAATATTTCTGGCAGGGTCAGCACCCATGTGTGTCCCTTTCCCGTTTGGCCAGCAGGCATCGCTGGTCATCCTGTCCCTCATGTCAGTCTTTGTGTTTCCCTTGTTCCCTGTTAGCCGCATGGCTCAATGTGTTGAGCATGCGGCTACCTGTAAATCCCTTTTGTTGCGTGTTTGAATCCCACCTCCTCTGTTTTTGTATTTAGTTCCCCTAGTGTAGATTCTGTTTCTTAGTCTCTTTGTTAGTCTGATTTCCCTGTGTTTATTAGTTTCAGCTGTTGCCTGTTCTTGTGCCTGCCCTTGTGTCTTTACCTGATTGCTCGTTGTCTTGCACCCTCCCCGATTGGATAATTGTCTGTCTCACTCCTGCTGTGTCGTTACCCGGTTTAGTTTTAGTATTTAAGTCCCTGCCTGAGTTCTGTCCCTTAGTGGTTCATTGTGTATTGTTGTAGTTTGCTGTTAGACATGTATATTGGATATTCTGGGTTTTTTTTGGTAACCTGCCTGCCTTTGTTGCCCTGCCCCTTTTTGTAATTAGTCTTTGTTTAGTCTCATTTACTTTTGACCCCTCGTGGTCCTTTTTGTTTGTAGTGTTTTCTGTTTAATCAAATAAACCCCTTCCGTTCCGGTGAGCCGCAACTGGGTCGTCCACTATTTTCTGCCTGCATCATGCCACGTTCTCGCCCGCGCACCAAGTCCGCCCTGATCCATGACAATTTCTTGACATTCAGGATTTAAACCAAACCTCGTTAATGAAAGTACAAGTTGTTCAAGAGTAATAAACATTGTAATTTGATTTTTATTTATTTATTGAAGGATTAATATTTCATTTTACAACTTCTTATTTCACAGGTAGTTATTGATTAATGGAACGCTTTGTAATGTCTCTCCGTGACACCTGTGCATGGTCCTCCATACTCTGGATCTGCGCCTTTCATGATTTGGGCTGTGATGTAAGTACTGTGTTATAATACAATGCATGCAATTAAAAATTAACCCTTAATTATTTGCGAGAATTACTGCACCATCGCTATGTACTGTTAATTGCACAGAGCCATTGGGACGAAAATCTTCAAGATACTAAATACATAATTGTAAAACGTGAAATCTGTTTAGTGGGCCTAATGGATGCAAAACATCTGTTATATGAAGAAATCATGTGATTTTATGTAGAAGTACAGTATTAATTATTATGAAACAAAGAAATAGAAAGCTCTCTTGACAACTGAGCCTGCAACTGGAAGAAATTAGTCCTTTAAATCCCATGGTGAACGAACCTGTCCTGCCGTGCCAATATAAACAAATTTAAACCAGCTTCGATTAGTTACTTAATTGGTTTGAATTGTTAACATTGTCAAGGACTTTCCCACCATTTCCTTGACAAGTTCTGCTACAGGCCACCTGTCACTTCATTTTGCTGATTCCTGAGACGTAAACAGTCCGACGTCAGGGCGGCTGTGGGCGGGCGAGGTTCACCTGTAGCCGCAGGTAAGTCGGCGGTCACACCGGGGAAGTCGGCGGCCACACCGGGGAAAAGGGGCCCTTTTCGCCCACTTGGAAGGTGAAGCCGGAGCGCCGCCCGAAAGAGACCGGAGAGAGGCTGCCGAAGGAGGAAAAGCAACAGGAATAGGAGCTTAACTTCCGGCAGGGAAAAGGGGAGAAATCCGCCACCGACTGAAGTCCCACGTCCTGTGCGGTCAGTTCGTTGCGCTTAAGATAAGAAGAAAACTTTGGGATTTTTCATTAAATGTAGGATCATTCTTTTAAACTTCGGAAACAGCAAGACAGTAGACGCAAGAGACGCAACAGAAAGTAAAAGCGCCAAATTCACTGGAGTCTATTAAAAACTCTTAATTTCGCTCTTAATGAGAAATTTTGTTGAAAGTGTTTTTTCTCGCAGTAAGAGTCACTCTTAAAATAAACTTCGCCCATGGTTTCGATAGCAGCAGATGTTCAGAACTTGCTTGGTAATCAATATTGACGCTTTTATTCAGACATCAGTGTCCTACAGGCCACGACGCAGCTTCTTGCCTTTGAGGGATGACGGACAGTAAATTAAGGCGGGTTTTGTGTTTTCTTGATTACTGTATTCGCACAGCTCGGGGGAATATGGACTTTCCGGTAGTCAGGTTAATGTCTGCGGCCGCTGTTCGTCTTTTTGTTTCATGCAGGTACAGGCTACTGTTTCCCTAGTGGTGTAAATGCTCAGCGTCCTTTATTATGTCATTTATACATCATGCTGTCTTGCGTATTATCGTCTACCTTGCAGAAGGAACTGCCGGAATTTTTAAAGTGTAGCTAATAGTGTTTTATTTTTTGAATTTCATATTATATTGCGTAAATAAATCAGACTATAACCAAGTAATACTTGGTTAAGCAGCATCATCATCATTATTTAATCTTTAATATTTATCTGAGTTGGTTACGCTCTCATTGATACCTGCATATCTCTGAGGAAAAGTTTTATATAAGGATGGCTTTTAGTTCGTAATTGCATGTACAGCAGACATGCATTGTGTTTGTAATCTGTCCAAGAGTGCTTGCAGCTTGCTACAATTATAAAGATACACGAAGTTTTGAGAACGAGAGATCGGATGTACCTTGTCACACCTGCATTCAGAGCTAAATCAATATGAATACAGATCAAATATAACAGATGTGGTGCCTTTCGTGGCGGTGCATTCCCTTCATCCCCATCCTTTGCAGCCTGCTTCCTAACCTTATCCTTGTCCTTCTTCAGACCCAGGACTCGCTGAGTCATGCCTGGATCCAGCGTAGGAGGTCCCCAGGAACTCCACCCACTCAAACCGCCCCGTGGCTGTGATGAGGCAGGCCAGCAGCAGGAGACGCGAAACAATAGTCCCAAGCAGTATGGGGACCGCAGATTGGGCCAGAACCAATTCCAAGAGCGCAGCGTGGATCCGGGGGATCATGAGACTGGAACGTTTTTAGCTATGAAGTCCCTCCCCAGGAATGCTAATGGTCACAGGCCTGAAAGCATTGACTTCATTCCGGGCTCCGTGGAATCCCTGCCGGGCTGGGAGGTGTGCCTGCCTTGCGCTGGACCAGGCCGGCCAAGATATTGGACTGTGCTGTGCTGCTTGTTGACCTGCGGCCTGTCCAGAGTTTGCGGGCGCTGTGCCCATGCACCGTGCCTGGCTCCTGAGGGCAGTGCCAACGAGCCCAAGAAGGGCCATCTGGAGTCTGTTCTGCCGGTCCTGCAGGAGCCAAAGGCCGTGATAAACAGCAGCTTCCGTTATCCTGACGTCCGACTGGGTGGAAAGAAGGTGGAGATCCAGCCCCATGGCTCCAGCCCCCCACAGAGGCAGTCATCAAACCCAGCACGGGGTGAGCATCCTTCTGTAAGCCGGCTCAGCGACTACTCGCCGGACAGTCCCTCTGACGGTGGGAGCGAGGACGGCATGGACATCGACTCACTAATTGCAAAGAAGCTGTTGGAGCTGTACACTCAGCACCAGATCGAGCAGCTGGCACGCTGCACTTCCGACTCGGTCTTCCTCAGCCGCACCAGTCAGATCAGCCAGCTCATCAGTGACATCCAGCAGGAGCACGACCTAGAGGAGCAGGATGCCGAGTGCCGGATTGTCTATGGCATCATTCGGCTAAGCACGCGCAAGGGGCCCAAGAATGGCCACCGGGGAGGAAGGCGAAGTGAGACTTTGCCTGACAGTGGCAATGATACCATGGTGGAGACCATCCACAGCTTTGAAAGTAAGCTACCCCCAGACTTTTTACCGCTGCTCTTAAAATTGCTTGCCTTTTTTTTTTTATTTTTATTTTATTTTTTTTATTAAATCAAATGTTCCTTACAAGTCGGTGTAAACAAGTTCTGCAAGAAGTTCCTTTTGCTGCACATAGACATTTGTTGAATGTTGTCTGCTATACTCTGTTTTGGGCAGTTTTTCTTCTGCTCATTTAATGCATAAGATTTTACTGGTAGATTGAAGATGATTGAACTTCAACTTCTGGATAAATACTGATGATTCTTACAATGCCAGAACTGGTTCCACTGAACTATTTTTCATTGGTGTTTCCCAGAGGGTTTAGCCACCAAATCCCACCCAAAGTCCGATTTTTGAAATTTTAACACAGAGAACAAAGTGATGTATAAGTATGCTGAAGCGGTGAAGTCTAAACTATGGTAGTTAAGATTTGTTGAATTTGTATAAAAGTGTGTGCTGAGGATGATGGGTATTTTTTTTATTTTTTTTTTATTTTTGTTTTTTTTTGAGGATCCAAATCCAAAAGTGTGGTTCTTGGATATTCAGACAAGTCGGATGTCTACATTTTGAAGTGTTGAGGTTTCTTGTGGTCTTTTGGAGGGCAGGATAGTGTGGGACAATTAAGACCGACAAAAACAACCAGGTAGTTTTCCTGCCAACAATTCAGCTCGGAGGTAGCAGTCTAAGCAAGAGATGAGCATTGCCAAGATCAGCAAATGGGACTACAGGGTCTCTGGATCCTTTTATATAGCATCTGAGGGAACATGAAGGATCAAGTTATTGGAGCTGCATAACACTGAGGTTGTCTCTTCATTTTTCAGTTAGTTAGGGGCTTCTGGAAGATATCAGTTGATTTGTCAAATTTTGTGATCATGTCCAGGAGAACAAAGCTGGAGCCTCAGACAGGAGTGTCCTGTCTTTAATCCTCATAGGTTGGGCTGTTGTGATATTATCATAATCATATGGTGTATGTGAAGTAATAACCAGGGCTTTATATGGTGGGCGTAAGCATTAGTCCGGACGCCAGCCTTTCGGTACTATACAGACGTTTACTAACAATCACAATTTGGTAAGCAAATTAGTAGTACACCTAAAATTTTAATGAGAGGTGTATTGTGATGCCCAAAAGTTAATAATCTGAATATATTTGAATCTCTATGTTTATTAAATTCAGTTAACAGCCCACAAAATATTTCTGTTTTGGTATATCATGGAAGCAATTTATGAACACTGAAGTGGCGGTGAAGAAAGGGACAGCTCAACTGCCACAACATCAGTTGAAAAAGGAGATATTGACTAAAAACAAGTTTAAAAGACATTGGTGTAGGGCTACTCTTTGCAGTATAAGTCTGACGTTTATTAAACTTGAGAATACCCTGAATTTAAACAGATAATTGGCTTTTGGGCGTCACAATATGCTTTTCCAGAATATTTTAGGTGTACTACTGATCTGCTTACCAAATTGTGGGCTTTAGTAAATGTCTCTGTAGTACTGAAAGGCTGGCATCCAAATAAATGTTTACACCCATCATACAAAGCCTTGGTGATTATTGTGCATGTGGCAGATGATCATTGATCTCTTGCACTCTATATGCATTCTTTAGAGTACATCATGGGGGGAAAAAAACCCTAATAACGTTGCAGTAAATTTGTGTGTCAGTTATTGCCAATGGTAAAAATGTAGCTACTTTTTGTACATTATACACAATGAAGCAAAATCATTACAATTTACTAAACGTCAACACAGATAATGTAATGTTGTAGGAACATTTGTTGCCCCCCCCCCCCTATTTTAAGAAACAATTTTGTGGCCTTTAATTCTTCCATCAGTTTGAAGTTCTCAGACCTTACACTCTTCCTGCATCTCTTTCAGCTTACCATGATGTCAGAATTTCAGAGCAGACATCATCAGATAGACTGGCAAGAGACATGAGGATGAGTGGCCGTACAGGTGAGTCTCACCGATTTGGTGCTGTGGACATGTTACTCTCTACATACAAGCTGCACCTTTAGGTAACAGGCAACTGATAGTCAAAGGTGTTTTGTTGTCCAGGTTATTAACTGAAAGGGTGTTGGACCATGAGGGGGCACTTCCAGGCTTTGTATTCTGGGGTGTCCCACTGAGCTTTTAATTAATCAGCCTTGATTAAATGTAAATTTGCCAAAAAATATTACTGGAATATGTCATGATATTTCTCTTGTTAAACCTAATTATTGTCAGATGAACATCGGAGTTTGAAAATAAATGGCTCAATCAAGGGTAATTAGGATTGAGGCAGAAATGAAAACTAGCAGGATTTCATCTAACATAGCATGGAATTGCTTATTCCAGCATTAGATACTGATGATCTCCAAGAGGTGCTAAGCTAACAGACTGTTTAGCAAGCTAATGGCTAATATCCCTGACCTTCAGGTGGCTGTTAGCTATAGTACTTAAAGCTGCACAACATGATCTTCTAACTAGAACTAATGAGCTGGGCAGGTTTGTGGGAATGCTAACATTTATCCAGACATTGCTGATGTCCTCAAAGAGCAAAAATTAAAGTCCTAGATGCCTTGTGGCATCACAATAAGAATGATATCTTTTGTCATGTTATCAGGCATATTTGTGTGCATAAAACCTTTTTTTTCCTTTCTGCCAGAGGTAGACTGTGGATGGAAGTGAAGCAGGTGGGGGTTTTGTATGGCCAGTTAGACCATAACCCTTTCTCTCTTTCTCCAGCCCAGTCATCCACTTCACATGCTTCCTACTCCCCCAGTCACCATGACTCAGTGGCGACATCTTCGGGGACACCCCTGCTGCAGCCTTTTACATCCAAGTGACATGCTGGTGTCCCACAGCATCCTTGTCTATCAGTAATGGGAGCCGCTAACTGCCCTCTGAATCCCAGCCTTCGGAGAAGCTCCACCCCACTCTGGCATGCCCCACCTCCAGCCAAGGTCAAAGTTCAGAAACACATCTAGGCTCATCCCAAGAGGTGTGGCAGATGGTCCTTATCCTGTCTGATGATGGACTTCTGCTCATAACCTATAGTTTATCCCTGTAATAGAATTACATGAACATGCCATTTGTGGACCTATTTATGGAAGGAATTAAATATTTTATTCAATATCTGCAACAGAAAGTGACATTAAGAGACGAATGAAGTATTGGGTTTTGCAGATCCATAGCTGGGTCATTCTGGTCATGAATTGCTTTCAGCAGAAGTGATTTTTGCCACAGTGCACCACCAGCTTTCCCAAAAACACTACAGACACCAAGATTAATGCCACTTCAGGACAAATCAAGTACAGTCACCCGTCCACATTCATGCTTTTGGTTATTCGTAAGTTGACCATGAACAATTAAATGGGAATATTTTTGAACGACAGGCAAGCCAAGAATAGGGGGGGACGATTTGGTGCAATTTTTTTTCAGGATCATTTTTTCATGTCAAATAATATCGATAATTATGTTATAATTCAAGTCATTATGTCTTTACTTTCGCTTAAAATTCCCTTAGAATTGCCCTTAAACAGATCGGGACCATTGAAAAAGGTGACCGACTGAACGGACTGTAAACCTAAATCTGATTTTAATAAATAAATTGTACAAAAGTAACCTTGTCATAGGGTGTAACACTAGAAAATGCCAACAGCATTCTCACAGCATTCTAAAATTCAAACGTTGACAATGGTAAAATATGATGGGTGATTTTTAGTTTTTCCTCAACCTGATGACTAAATTATTTTGCTAAATATTATAAAGCATGTGTCCAGTGTAATGATAAATTACACCAAAAACAGACTCATACTTTGATGGAGTTTGTGTAAAAATAGTGCATTACAATTGTCCGCAAGAAAACAAGTGTTTAGGCTATATGATGATGATCACGATATTCAAAACTACAGTATATGAATGGTCATAATCATGATTTGATCACATAAAATCATAATATATTAATGGTAGTGTTATTTAATATTTATTACTTTAAGTGCATACGTATATCTTTAATATTAAAAGTTATTTTTGAAAAAAGAGAACTGTGAGATCTCCGCATCTAGGCTTGGGTACACCACGCATCTTTGTTTCAGCAGCCAGCCTCACTCACATCTTAGCTGTCTCTGTGACTCTGCAATCTCACGTTTCTCATGGTAAATTTTAAGCTTTTTAGTGCTGTTTTCATTTTTAATAATGGACCTAAGTATTATTTCCAAATTTTTACATTTGTGGGGATCTTCTGCCCCTAGCCCTCACGAAAGGGTGACTGGTATTTGGTGGGTCAGCGATGTGGGAAGTTTGTTCCTGGTGGCTCAACCTGAATTTCTTTTGTACACTGTGTGTGTTTGTTTATATAAACCATATGCAGCATATACTGTAAATTTAAGTTGCTTTCCATAAATTGTGTGTTATAAAAGTAATACTGTTGCATAGAAAAACAGACATGTATGTTACTCCTAAGCTAAGAATGAATGGTATACCTTGAGGCTAAGCTGTGAGATCTGTATACAGACAGTAGGACATGCCCTGCATGTGGAGTGCACAAGAAGTGACTGGGATGGAAGTGTGTCAGAAACCACCTGCTTTTAGTCCTCTGAGTGATTCTGCTTGGCCTTGGAAATGCTGAAGTAAGACCTGGAGACACAGAAGGATATGAGCTAAAGCCTGTTTGGTGTTTTATGATAAAAGATGGAAATTTTCCAAAATATTTTTCTGCCTTCTGCCCTAGTAAATGTGAAATCTGAAAGATGGACTTATGTCATTCCTCATACTGATGAAGCTTCATGTCCTTGCCTCAGTGGTGCACCTACCTGATCGCATAGCGTCCAGGCGATTAACTCATATTGAGCTGTCGGGAGCATGAGGTCCCTGGAGCTCTGCTATGCTTGGCTGGTGCTGGATGAGCAGGACCCAGGGCCACTGCTCCGTGCTCCAGGCAGACTCGCTCTCCCACAGGAGGTGCATCCTTGGCTTGTGTAAAGTCGGGACCTCATGGTTACCACAGTCTGCTCTTTATACTGGGCTGGACACGATCCCATCCAGGTGCCTTCCTGTTTCTCTCAGGTTTGTTCCCTTTTTGTGGTTCTCTGTATGAAAAGCACTTTACCAACATGTTACTGTGGAGAACCACAGCCTGTCCCTTTGTAAATCCTTTTTTCTAAGCTGAAGGGAGTCTGACCCTGGCTGTCTCCCTGCAAACACCATGCGAGTCTCCGCCCAGCCATCAGCGAGGCAGGAACCTGTTGGGCAGGTTCTATCTGCTGAAGGAAGTGAAATCTTGTTTTCTTGTGTGAGGCTCCAGCACCCAGAGCAAAACCTCTGTAACATTAAGAAAAGAGGGATAATTTATGGACTAATACCATAATAATTCTTTGCAGATCATAATCCAAAGAGGAAACAGGCAGATTCCTAAGGGCACAGGAAGAGGAATTTGAACTTGACAAGTTCGTAGCACAATGATGAAGTTGCACAGAAATAACCTCACATGTTTTGTCTGGGGTTATAATGCGCAACCATACCTATATTCCTGACCTTACTCTGCATTTTTTAACCTTTTAGCCAGGCAAAAGTATGAACTTTTCATTTATTTTACAACATCAGTTTTAACACAATGTCATGTTTGAATGCATTGCCAATTTTTATGTCGGAGATATGATAGTGTATTTTTTCTTCTTGTGATGGTCATATCGTTTAGTGTAAACACTACATGCAGGGAAAAGGAATTATATTTGTCCAGAACGGACAACGCCTGCACCAAAAAATGACAAGCAGCACGATACTGTTCTTTAGCTAAAGACAAATGCCACACATAACAGCAATTGGAATAAGCTGTAACTACAGGAAGCAAGCCAGATAAACAGCTTAAAACACTTTCCAAAGACTTATGCAGAGTCCTGCATATATACCATGCATACAAAAGGCTGTATGGACCACGTCATACTTTAGAATAGGCAACAGCAGCATATCAACAGAACATGGATCTCATAGCAGACGAGACAAAGGTCAGCTCTATTTGGTTCATTGAATTGCCTTCTGATAATGTTACTTTGTCTACAATCAGGAACACACTGATATTGTTAGTCCTGACTCATTCTCTATATCATACCAAGTACAGAAGCCAGAATGTGACATGCAAATTGATAGGCACAGCAGCAGCAGAGCATATACTCTGCTCTTATTATTTAAACAGTATCCACACATAAATGGACCATACAGTTTAAAAAATAATTTGGTAAGGATGCTACATGGTGCTATGGATGAAAGCCATATAAGTGTAATTACTCAAGTTAAAGGATAGCAGAGCTTTGTATGATCCAACATAAATGTGATTTCTGTGCACATCCTAACAGCAAAACGTAAGTATTAAAAAAATGAAACGATGTAGAGCAGTAAGGTATCCGACAGCAATTTACCCAACCGATTTCCACCTGTGGTGGTTTATAACATAACTGTAAACAAAATCAACTTAACCTTATTTTAGAAAACTACAGGAACGTGCGGGGGCTCTGGGCTATTTAATGAATTAATTTAATGAATTAATGTGTCATAACTAAAAGAAGAAACGTCGTTTATTATGAATTTTTTTTAAATCATATGTAATGCAAGTTAACTCAATAGTATAATAATTAAAGAATAATGCGTACAATTGTCAAAATAGACATAACCCAAATGCACACACAGGAACCTGGGTTCGAGTCTTTGGCTGCGTGTGTGTGGAAACACCTACGGTCCATAGACATGCAGAGGTTAACTGGAGTTACCACATTATCCGTAGGGGTGTGTGTCTGTGGGGGGGGGGTCTGCCTGCCCTGCGGTGGGTTGGCGCCCCATCCTGGGTTGTTCCCTGCGTTGCACCCCACTAGCACTCTGTATAGGACAATCGGTTACAAAAAGTGGGTGGGCATATTCTATATCGAGATTTCTAGAATATTCTCTTCCTTTCGGCGCTTATGTTTCCTACCGAGATCTTTAACCAGACGAACCAACTCAAGTCAGCCCTAAGCGACGATCCTGAGAGCCTATTGGTTGAATGTCTTGTCATTTAAATAATGCGCCTTCTCATTGGTTCCTCATTAGCAGGAAAGCGTTGCTGGTTTCCAGGAAGCTCTTGTCGCAGCGTTGCGGGAGCGTGACTCCTCACGTAATTTATTGTCGTGCATGCAGTTGTTGATCAAGTTTTATTGTGTGTTTGTAAGCGTAATTTAAAAGCATTAATTATGGGTGACGACGAAGAAAAGTACGACGGAATGCTGTTAGTTATGGCACAGCAGCACGAAGGCGGAGTCCAAGAGGTGAATTATAATCAATGGTTTATGGGGGTGGGGGAGCTGGTTTTGGGTTGAGACTTGACTTGTGCGACATGGCTGTCCAGAAACAGTAACGCACTGTAGCAACAAATCAGTACTCTGTCGCCAAGATGTCTCCTTTCAGGGTAAATAAAACGGGTGAAAAAATTTTCGATGGTGTTTTTATTCACCTGGTAACGTCGCATCGGTTTCTTACGTTGCCCCCCTCAAATTTACAATTTGCAGTTTCTGGATCGGTGTCGGTGTTGTTGAGTTAATCCGTTATCCGAGCTTGATGTTTTCATCATGTAACATATCGTCTAAAACTTTCTTTAATGAAAGTACTCCATCTTCACTTAATATGTCTGTATTTTTAATAATAATGTTAATGTACTTTGGCTGGGAATTTCCAGGGACATGGTTGTATTGCGTTAACCTCCAACCCTCTTGGATGCTAATGAACGCTATGGGTCGTGTAGTGACGGGAAAAGCCTGATTTACAGCCTGCTTTACTGTCCCGGCAGCTGGTCAACACTTTCTTCAGCTTCCTTCGCCGCAAGACGGACTTTTTTACGGGAGGAGAAACCGGGGCGCCTGAGCAGGTTGGTAATAGAAACACACGGCAACATTCGTCTGTGAGGATGGGAAGTTCGTGATGGCATGTTTGTTTATTATAAGCACCTGTTGGTGGCTGTATGGCTTTTTGTTATTAAATTATATAATTAAAAATCTGTTTAAAAGAAATAGGCCTACTTACGTTCTTAGACGCGGTGAACATGATGTATGTTTATGTGTGTATATTTGCAGCTAGTGAAGGAGGCCTTCGCCCATCACAGCCAGCTGGCAATGAAAGTCCACAGGGAGAAGATGGAGAGGCAGGAGAAAGCAGAACAGGCTGCCAGACTGGCAGAGGAAGAGGAGAAGAAGAGGAAGAAGGCTGACCGCTCTGAGGAGCCCAAGATTATGGAGTTGACAGAGGAGGAAGCAGAGAGGCTTCAGTTGGAGATTGACCAGGTTGGCTTTGTGATTTGGATGGCCTGATTTTGTCGAGTTCAACGCATCCCTGGGTCAACAAGAGAGGGGTTCGAGTTTTACTTCTTTAACAAATCTGTATTCATCTCATTGGACCATTTTTTCTCATTTTCCAACTCAAGGCTTCCACCCATTGACCAGGGGGCAGTGCGTGGCCCAGCGGGCTAACTCTCTGTGCCAGCAATCGGAAGGTTGCCGGTTTGAGTCTGGTCTTGGGAGAATAACCACATGCCCTTGGGCGGCCTAAGCCTCTGTGCCAGCAATCGGAAGGTTGCCGGTTTGAGCCTGGTCTTGGGAGAATAACCACATGCCCTTGGGCCCTTGAGTAACGTCCTTAATCCCAATTATATTGTTTATTTCAGTATTATTATTGTTATTGTCATCTTCATCATCATCATCATAAAATAAAAGTACGCCCTTACATTTTTCTGTACAGCCTTTGCAGGTAAGCATGTTCCTACATTTTATTAACAAATGGCGTGCACAATAGAAAAAGAACCTGGATTCACGTTTTTCCTTGCCCGGACGCGGGTCACCGGGGCCCCCCCCTGGAGCCAGGCCTGGGGGTGGGGCTCGATGGCGAGCGCCTGGT
>JAODLD010000052.1:17680387-17703720 GCA_026781065.1 Mormyrops boulengeri | reverse complement strand
CGGCCCGGGGGCCGAGGGCAGACACCACAGGGGCAGCGCCGACGCACGTCCGCTCCATGCATGGGTGCCGATGGCAGACAGCACAGGGGCAGGGCACAGGCAGGTATGCACCATGGATGGGTGTTCACTGCAGGGCGCACATATTATCATAGCTCACTTGGGTTACTGGATACCCTCTAACAATTATTGAGATTAATTAAATCCTAAATTTTACCTGAAAGCTCGAACCAAGCTCTCAGAATTATTGTTTTTATGCTGCAACATTTATACTAACAAAGATGGTTGCTTACGGATGTGTCTGAGTTTGTTACCCATCTGACATCATGTAACGGGAAACAGGAAATTTATGGTCATTGTAGCACTCTCCAGCCAGAAGAAATCCTCTGTTTTCAGTGAGCAGCTTCCCATAGTGCTGTTTTGTCGTGTGTGTGTGTGTGTGTGTGTGTGTGTGTGTGTGTGTGTGTGTGTGTCAGTGAGGTATTGTTAATATATTTTCGGAGAGGCTGGTTAGTGAGTGGGCTGTGTATTTTGTTGTGTCCTGTGTAAGACACGGCTGCGCTTGTGTGCTCTAGCAGTTTCAGCCCCCACAGTTCACACATCTCAGCATTCACTGGCTCTCAGCACACACTGGCCAACATTCGCTAGTTTACATAATTGTTCCTCTTTCGTTTCAATATTCACAACATGTACATGATGAATGTTTTTTAACAGGCAGGTTATTGAGTAGAGAGAAATGTCATAGCAGTGGGTTGCCAGTTTATAGAAGGCTTGCCTGATTTCCCCAAGGTCTGTAGTGTTGGTAGTAAATTCACTGCAGCTTCATGTTCCTGGTGACCCACTTGCAGGACAGGGCCTGTTGTTGGCATCTTACGTCGGTCAGGGATTTTGTTACAATTTCCAAGCCTTGAAATAAGCGGCATTTCCTAGTTTGAAAGATCCCCGATGGAAGATGTCCTGGCAAATTCAGGGTGGTGGGCGCAGCTGCGCACATGCTCCTCCCAGCTCATCAAGATCCAGGCCATCTTTTCCTGGTCGCTCCTGGGGAAAAGGGGGAGGCAGCGAGAGGGAGGCCAGCCGTGCCTGGAGTCTGTGCTCCTCTACGATTAGCTCGCTGTTAGTCCTGAGCTGCATGCACTCTTAGTCCATGCCAGGGCTCCTGATTGCTCTCTCTTTTCTTCTGCAGTTTGCACACAGGAGGGATGCTCTGTCAGTACTGATTCTCATCAAACATTACATGGCATAGCTGCCTGTCACCCAGTCTTAAAGAGCTATGGAGTAGACATCATTGTCACATGTTCTTATAGGCTTAAATGACAGAGGTGACAGTCACCTTTTCTTAAAGTTCAACAGAACAAAGATGATTTTTACCTGTTTTTACATACTTACATGACAAAGGCAACTGTGCTCAGTTGTTACAGTACTACAGGACAGAAGTGATCGTCAGCTGTAATTGCAGAGTGGCAAGACAGTGGCAACTGTCAGCTCCTTTTTTACACAAATACAGGCAAAGCTGCTCAGTGTAACCTACTCCATCTGTATATCTATTTATTTATGTTTCTGGGCGATAAGCTGAATTTTTGGCCATTTATAACAGTATAACAGTAACCGTATTTTTTCCTTCTAATATGACCTTTTCCACCAGCTCAATTCATAGCTGTAAAGCACAAGACTGGAAAATAGTTACAATGTAAACAGTCTTTTCATGCAAGGGATTACATTCCATGGTGCTTCCTGTGTGTGCCACTGGTGTTTTGAAAATGCCACATGTGCTAATCTGTGTTGTGCTCTATAGTCCTGTCATGCCACCCAGAGAGAGGAAGTGTCCTGCTCCAGACTCCGCATGGGTCCTCTGCCCGTTGCCAGAATGATCGCAGTCTGTCTCGGGTGCCAAAGGCTGGGTTGTGACCCTCCACAACAGTCTGGCCTGAGCTTCTGGTCTAAATGTTCAATTCCAATGGGAAATGTTATCGTAATTCTGAGGCTTTGGCTCAAGGCCAAAGCCACGTCTGTAATGAATGTGTGTGGCTTCCTATATCTAATCACTAATAGAACTTTCGCAGCAGGCATGTGATTGGCTGTTTCCAGCTCCATTTATGTTAAATTACTTCATACAAAGCTAATGTTTTGCCTGCTTTAAATGGGTGAATATGTAGTGAGGGGAAATTAAACTGTGGCCCCAGAGAACATTGTTTGGTCTCCTAGAGTCCAAGGAGGTTTTTTTTCACACGTCCAGCCCTTTCACTACTACACCACCTGCTGCAGACTAGTGGAGCTGCAGGGTGTGTGGCTGTGATTTCTGTGTTTACATTGTGCCACGGGGCAGCCGCAGCCCACAGTCTCCTTCATCAACATGTCAATGCATCCCCCCACCACCTTTTGGAGCCCTAGACCTGTAATCCACCATGGACAAAAGGCCTCTGAAACCCCCAACCGTGGGCCAGGCCCCCCCACAGGGACCCGACAAAAGCAGGTCCAGGCTGTGCTTTCAGGCCTGGCTCGTGGGGGGTGTGTCGACACCATGCAGGGGGACAGGGGGCTCGTCGTGAAGTGTGCCACTGTGAGTTGGGGGGGGGACAGACCAGCTGCTGGCTGCCCTGCTTGGGGGAGCTGACCAATGGAAACATGCTCTTCCCATAGCCTGTGGGCTTCCGCACAGAGCTCTTGTCAAGCTGCCACACCTGTTTTCGCCCCTTTCTCTCCCTTCCCACAGTCACTGTGTGTATTCCCTTGTTTGTCTCTATTCCTCTGTACCACTTTATCATTCCCTCCTCCTACTCAAGCTAAACTGCCTTATTCCATGTTTCCTTACTCTTCATCTCAGGTTGTGTTTCCCAGTCTCACAATGTGATGTTTGCAAGGGCACAGCAGCTAGTCTCCAAAGCACGTTTTAGACCTTTTGTCAGTGCCACGCCCTTCTTCAGGTGCTCTCACGGTCTCTTACATACTTTCACACTCATTTCAGTGCTCCCAAACATGCTTACATGCTCTCTTAGGCTCTTACACACTTTCATGCTCATGTCAGTGCTCTCAAACATGCTTACATGCTCTCTTGGGCTCTTATACTCTTTCACGCTCATTTCAGTGCTCTCAAACATGCTTACATGCTCTCTTGGGCTCTTATACTCTTTCACGCTCATTTCAGTGCTCTCAAACATGCTTACATGCTCTCTTGGGCTCTTACACACTTTCACGCTCATCTCAGTGCTCTCAAACATGCTCACATACTGTCTTGGGCTGTTGCACACTTTCACGCTCATTTCAGTGCTCTCAAACATGCTTACATACTCTCTTGGGCTCTTACACACTTTCATGCTCATTTCAGTGTTCTCAAACATGCTTACATGCTCTATTTAGGCTCTTACACACTTTCACGCTCATTTCAGTGTTCTCAAACATGCTTACATGCTCTCTTGGGCTCTTACACACTTTCATGCTCATTTCAGTGTTCTCAAACATGCTTACATGCTCTCTTGGGCTCTTACACACTTTCACGCTCATTTCAGTACTCTCAAACATGCTTACCTGATCTTGCGGGCTCTTATACCCTTTCACGCTCATTTCATTGCTCCCAAACATGCTTACATGCTCCCTTCGGCTCTTACACTCTTTCACACTCATTTCAGTGCTCTCAAACATGCTTGCCTGATCTTGCAGGCTCTTACACACTTTCACGCTCATTTCAGTGTTCTCAAACATGCTTACATGCTCTCACAAGCTCTTACACACTTTCACACTCATTTCAATGGTCTCAATCTTGCTCATGTGCTCTCATGAGCTCTTACACTCTTTCATGATCATCTCAGTGCTTCCAGACTTGCCCACGTTCTCTTATGGGCTCTTACTTGCTTTCACGGTCATTTCAGTACTCCCAAACATGCTTACACGTTCTCACGTGCTCTTACACACTTCCAAACTCATCTCAGTGCTCCTAAAAATGCTGATGTGCTTTCTTGGACTTTTCCATGCTATCACACTCTTTTCAGTGCTCCCAGACATACTTACATGTTCTCACACGCTTCCACACTCGATTCAGTGCTACCAAACATGCTTACATGCTCTCTAGTTCTCTTACACGCTTCCACACTCTTTTCAGTGCTCCCAAACATACTTACATGCTCTCTAGTTCTCTTCCACACTCTTTTCAGTGCTCCCAGACATACTTACATGCTCTCACAGGTTCTTACACGCTTCCACACTCTTTTCAGTGCTACCAAACATGCTTACATGCTCTCTAGTTCTCTTCCACGCTCTTCCACACTCTTTTCAGTGCTACCAAACATGCTTACATGCTCTCTAGTTCTCTTCCACGCTCTTATACACTCTTTTCAGTGCTCCCAAACATGCTTACATGCTCTCACAGGTTCTTACACGTTTCCACACTCTTTTCAGTGCTACCAAACATGCTTACATGCTCTCTAGTTCTCTTCCACACTCTTTTCAGTGCTACCAAACATGCTTACATGCTCTCTAGTTCTCTTACATGCTTTCACACTCATTTTAGTGCCCCGAAAAATGCTGACATTTTTCCCCACACACTTACTTTCCCTCACATGCTGATGTTTGTCCATATTGTTGATTTGCTCATGGATAATGCACTTATGGGGGGATTGCACACCACCCTTTAGATTTAAGTGGACTGACATGTATGAAAATAGAAGCACACCAGCATTGGAAAAACAGACCTGACCCCAAAAGTTTGTCTCGGTGAGTGTAAAATCTAAATATTGGCTGAATATGGACTCTTATCATGGGCTCTTACACTTGGACTCTTAAAAAGAGCATTAAGTACCGTCTCTTACAGAGTGAGACTGTTAATTTGTGGAGTAGAATATGGGGAAAAGCCATAATAGTATAGTGACACATACAGGTAGACTCACTACCGAAGAGTGGCCTGTTGGGTTTGTTCTCTGGATCTGCCAGTTCTGACTGTTAAGATGAGGAAGCTTCTCACCTGTGTCTCATGTTAACGCCTCATAGTATCTCCCTGGGGGATTTCTGGATCACACAGCCTTCCAGGAGGAAGTCAGATGGGGGCCTGTACTGAACTCTTACCTCACTGGAGCTGGCGGCTGCTTGTGTGGAGGTGCCGGGGCCATGTGTATGGATGTGCTATCACTGTGCTACCTGATGCTCACAGTGAATCCCTGGCCCACTCTCTATGCCTTTCTGCATGAGGAGGTGGGCATCCTGACATCACAGCACCTGGGACCTCCCCCAGACCTCTGCTCATTGGAGTTCAGCAGGCTAAATGTCAACTAGACTAGTGTGGAACACTACATCTGTCCATATGTTTCTTCTTTTCTTGGCTTCACTTCTAGACTGATATAAAGCCAACAATGACTTGAAAACCAAATTCTGTTTAATGGGCTAAAACAAAAAGGTGCTTCTTTGTATGCGACGTAATCTTTTCCTCAGGTGTCACTGTACACCCAGCATGGAGCTGGACTGCAGGTCACTATGCATAGTGTGATCTGCGTGGCTTCAAACACACGTGTGTATATGGTGTTTGTGAGTGTGTGTGTGTGTGTGTGTGTCTGTGTGTGTGTGCGCACATGTTCTCTGGTAAAACCCATTGGGGATTGTCTGTTATCTCACCTGCGCCCTCTTTCCTGTTACTCTTTCATTCCCTTACTGAGATCCTAAGTTTTCTGTTTAAGACAGAGACTAATAATAATAATAATAATAATAAGAAGAAGAAGAAGAAGAAGAAGAAGAAGAATCCCTCTTCCTGCAGACCGTACTGGACTGTGAACACCATGCTGAGGGAACGGGTTCTAGCCAATCACGGGGCACATACACATACTCACTTGCATACACGGGCATTTTGGATTCTGGATCATTTGTCTAACCTAAAATACTTCAGTAAAATATCTAGATGTATAAATGCGCAGAATGACAAAGCGTGTGAATGAATCCCATTACACAGGCTTCTGAAATAGCCCAAATTAAAACTGGTTAAAAATGTTAGAATGTAATTTAACCTATATAATTTTCCCCTTAGTTCTTGATTTCTGTACTGCAGGGCCACATTTCTGTTTTTACTTAAGCACTTTTATTTTACCTTTGATTTCCTTGTGACATTGTTTTCTCCTCATAAAATGAGAAATTGTTTATATCTCTATGTTTCAACCCCTTGGGGGAATGTGTATTTAGGTCCGTGTGACTATTCCTCCTTTTTGCTTTTGCTCTAGTCTAGCAGAAAGCCAGGCATGCATTTGCAAATGCAATTGTACAAAGCTCTGTAATCAGGGGGCTTTAAACAGAACTTGCCGGTTGGGAAAAAACGTAGCGCCTTAATATTGAAGTGGGCTGGGAAGAGAGGGTTATAGAATGAAACTAGAAAAGGAGCTCTGATCATAAAATTATCGTTCCTCAGATGAGAAGCCCAACCCCCTCTTTCATACGCCTTCATCCTGCACTGCACATTTAGAGGAAACCAGCTCCTCCCTCCCCCCTAGCCAAACACATACTGTCAGCTGCTTTTAAATATTCACAAAACCATCTTTCGCCAAGTTCATATCACGTCGAGAACTAGCGAGGCCTCTCCGGTTTATTGGGCAAGGTGAGGTGTAGTGAGCACCAGCAGCTCCGCATCGTAAAAAAAAGCGGAAAAGGGCGGCTGTGCCGGGCCGTGCGGCCCATCCCCCATGCGCTTAGAGCGGAGCTGAGCTGCTATTGCAACCGGTGTAGCTGCTGCTGGAGAGAGACAGGCAGAGAAAATGGGGAGAGGGGGTGGGGAGAGACGCGCAGAGAGAAGGGCAAAGAATGGAGCGCATTTTACTCCCATTAGATTATTGTATACTGGCTTTTTACATGCTCTGCACGGCTATTGGTCTTTCTAAGGAGCAATAATCAATACGTCGAAGACTGGGGATAGTTTTTCCTTAGAAGTAGTATTTTGATTCAATCGGCCACTGTGACTTATTCTGCTTTTCCTTCGCCTTTTATTTTTTTCGTGCTCACTTCCTGCTCTCTGACTGGTTCAGTCCATCCCCCATCCTCCGTCCTTTTCTCTCTCACCATCGCTCACTCGCTCGCTATCCGGCTGTAATTCCATGCCTGGCTCCACATCTTCGCTGATAACATTCTTCTCATTTGCGCGCAATACATGCGATGGGACGCTGTGGTCCCGAGTCAGTCTTCACACGTTTGAACTGAGAGTTCAAAAGACGAATGTCGTTATACCAAGCACTTGATATATTGGTCGACGTTATCATTTTTATATTATTATTATTATATATTATATGTATTTAGCGTGTATCCTCTGCCATACTGTGCATATAACAAATTGAGACTAAGACTTCTAACGCACGGCACACGATAACATTTTAAATGTGGAATGTATAGAACACATAATCCATGAATAATACAATATATAATTGTATGATATATATATATACATTTTTTTTTTATTTCTATATTACTAGTACGAGGAGTTACTACATGGTTTCAGTATAAATATTATTGTGTTATAGGTGTTTAAAACGACGACATTTGACTATATGTAATAAACAAAACTATTATGGTGTAATGTAATTGTCTTTAAATTATAGAATAGGCCTAGCCCGTCCCGGTCCCCGTCCCAGTCGCGGTCCGTCTCCACACTCCGCTCCGCGTTTTGCGTCTTTCCGCGCGCCTCGGTAAAATGGCTGTGTCTCGCGAAGCCTCGTGCTGGTTTGATCAGTTTCTCGCCCTCAGTCTCGCTCTGTAACAGAAGCCCCCCCACATTCAGTGTCGCTTAAATTATTTCCCGGGATCTTTATTTATATTCTTCCATTAACTTTTTATTCGAATCGGAACCGGTAGGCCAACCCGGATTCTGCCTGGTGTTAGGGGGGGGATGAAGCGGGACCCGGGAACATTGGTATAAATAATTGTATTTGTATTCAATGCTACCGAGAGGCTGATTGTGACTAAGTCGCTGTGAAAGAGAGGGAGAGAGAGGGATATCATGGCCGCTCAGGTCGCTAGCGCCGCCACTCTCAACAGCAGTCCGCCTTCCGAACTAAAAAAGCCCGATCGGGACCCGCTGGAGGAATCGGTACCGGGGGAAAAGCCGCAGGAAAATAAGGAACCGGGATCAGAGAGCGGATCTCCGGCTCAGAAGGATCTGCAGGACGGGGCCGATGCTGGAAATGCGGGGGGAGGAGGGGATCCTGAGATGAAGAACGGCAACGGGAATCCGTCCAGGTTGAACAATAATAATAACCAGAATGATTCAGTGGGACCTGACGGGAATAGCCATCCCGGGATGGGACACCATCACCCGGGCGCTTTTCCTCCATCTCCCTACGGTTACAGCCAGCACTACAGCCGGCCCCCTTTTCATCAACATGGCGGACAACAAAGCCCTGGCATGGCAGCGGGGCCGGCTGTGCAGCCGGGCAGCATGATGGACTCGTATCAGCCCGGTTCTCATGAGCACGGCTTCACTAACCACCAGTTTAATAGCTACAGCCAGTTCCCGAACCGGACGCCCTACCCAGGCCCCGGCTACGCCATGAATTCCCCGAGAAGCAACCAGCCCCCGGCGGCTGGGGGGCAGCCAGGCAAGCAGCAGCAGCCAGCGGGAGGAACCACCGCTATGGCCGCGTCCTACAGCGCTCAGAGGTATAACCTGGGAAGCCAGCCGCCCAACTCCACTCCCACCCCGACCCTAAACCAGCTGCTGACCTCGCCCAGCTCTTCGCGGGGCTACCAGAGCTACCTACCGAGCGACTACAACAACCAGGAAGGGGCTAACAAGGGACCACCAGACATGGGAAGCAGCAGTCAGTATGGTGGTGGGGGCCACCAGGCTTGGCAACAAAGGAGCCATCACCCGCCGCCTATTAGCCCGGGAAACTCCGGACAGCCTCTGAACCGAAACCAGGTAGGTCCCGGCTGAGCCCCGGACGCCCGCAGCCCGCGCCGCGCCGCTCCGGAGGCTCGCCGTACGCGGTGTAGACTGCGGTGTACATGGTGTAGACTGCAGCACATTGCTATGGACCTGCCATTGTCTACACAGCCTCTCTAAAATGGCTGCCTCTTGCCTTTTCCTAGCAGCACCTCGCTTTACTCCACTTGTGTCTTGTAAGCGTGGCCTGATATCGCACGAAAAGTGCCCCGTTTGATCTCCCGAGGTGCGTATCGTAAGTTGGGTAGCGGTGGGGCGGTGTACTTTTACTGGGGCGAACGTGAGGGGGTTCATTTTGCCGAGCGTGTTTATCTGCAGCGAAAGGCGCTCCAAACGTCATTCGGCTGCTGTCATTACGGCCGTGTTACTGATCTCATACGTTACCGTTTGGGTTTATTCCGCGAACTGAGTTCGATTTGTTGGTAGATTAGCTGCACGCGTCGATCTGATCATTTCTGTCAGTATGTTTGATATCGGCGTGGCTGCCTTCTCCAGCTTTGGGAAAATCGCGGCCATTGCGGGTCCCGTACGAATGTGAGAGCCGTCTGCGATCTGTGTGTCAAGGGTGTCTGTCAGCAGAAAAAAGCACCAAAACAGTGTTATTTGGTGAGAAGCTGCAGATATACGCCGTCCGCTGCTTATCCTTATTCGACGGCCTCTTTCCGACGAGCCTGCACCTTTATTTCGCTTCCAGCGCTGTGTTTTCGGGCGGCCGGTAAACATTGCCGGCCATTACGGCGAGTGCAGATCGCTTTGCTTTGGGATTTGAATTATGGAGGTAAAATCCTTCTGTCAAAGGCAGGAGACAGTTGGTCTTAGGTTGACACGCGAGCTGAGATCTGATTGGTTCCCCACCCTGCGCTCTTGGCCATTTATAATTGCATCTGATGTAATGCCGCAACAATCCCTGATTAGCTCTTATGCTGGAGCGGCGCGCGTAAGAGGCGCGTCGCCGCCGGTCCTCAGCTCCGGGCTCACGGGCGAGCCGAGTCTCTCGCTGCCGTCGCCGGCTCCGTCTCAGAAATGCATTCCCAAATAAGCATTTTCACAGCTTTTTCTTATTCGTTACTTATCTTTTTACCTCTTAACATGCTAAAAGAAAGTCTTAAATCTGATTAATTGAAAACCTCTGTGGAAAATGTCAAGTTTTTCCAGTACGTTGCATGGCTATTACTTTGATTTGGATGAGATTGAACTTCATAGAATATGTTGTGTTTCTCAGATATTGTTTTTTTTTTCTGGATTGAAAGCTGGCTTCCACTTCGGACTTGTCTGAATTCTTTTGTGGTTATATGTGTAATTATATTATGATATTAGTAGTAGGCCACCAATATGATGGCCATAGAAATCATTTTTGAAGGACTGCTTGTTCTTTTAACTCTTGAAGTGTGAGAACTGCATAATGTCTGGAGTCCCTCTGGACTGTGGTGTTGGTTCTATATGTATTTTTTTTATTTTAAGTGGAGTTTAATCCCTCTGCCATCCAAATTTCATAACTATTTCTGTGAAACTACATCTGTATGCAGACGTGGACAAGGTGAGATGCCTGCCTTTCCCATCTGCATGTGGCCCCTCTGACACGCTTCCAACAGTCGACTGCTGCAGTGTACACATCCTGTATTGCTGTGGAGTCTGGCACCCTGCACATGCTGATCTCTCCACTTGCAGGTGCTTGTCAGCTCTGTAGGAGGCACTAGTGCACAGCCCTAATGTCATACGCTGTTGCTCCCCAGGCAGAAGCCCTCATCACAGCCTCTGGGTGGCATAGATGAGACATGGATTATAGCCTGAGCTCTAAGTTTGTCCTGTGCCCTTTGGATTGTGCCCTGTACAGGGTAAACTTGTTATCAAGCTTGTTACCATGTTCATTTGGGACTTCTGGTCATATGCTTGATCTGTATAACCTACGCAGTCTTATTTGCTGTTTGAAGAATAGGTTGTTACTCAGGATGTTGATTTGTTTGGTATAAACTTCATAACCACAAATAATCCTGGACAGTTTTGTCTTGAATTGTGTTTCTGTCCATCTGTCTGCTCAGTCACACTGCACAAGCCAAGCCATCGATGGAGCAAAGATCCTGGCTGGGACAAGGTGGCACTCTGCAGTACTCTGTTCTTAATGCTGTCCTCTTACTGTTAAGACTTTCTCGTAAAAGGGTGCCATATTCTGTTAAGGACTATACTGAAATTCTTCTTTAGGCACTCCCTATTTAAGTTAAATCTGGCTACCCACTGAATTTCACATAAATTGTGATCAGGATTTGCTTTTGCAGTGTTGCCGTATAATCTGCATATGGGTGTCTATCTGGGCCGTTTAGACTTTAATGCTTCTAATGATCACAAGTGAACTATGGGGACGTGTTTCTTACAGCCATTAAATGTTAAGTCTGTTTTTCCAGCTGGTATAGGACACAGATCCCAACACAGTAGTGTTTTTGGGCATGGTTCTGGTGAAATACACTTTGTGCTTGCTGTTAATTGATTGACTTGTGTAATTTAAATAAGTAGAATGTTAATTATGATTCGTAATGCTTTATTTGGGATATGTCAAAGCCAAAAAAATTTGGAAACAGAGGTATTGGTCGAAGGCTTGTTTTTTCTGACTTTTTGTAAAATTGAAAGCAGAATTTTAATTGTTTAATCATTTATCGTCCTGTCTTAATTTGTATTGGCTACTTTTCAGGGATAGAAATGATCAGTTTTTGCTGACACGTGATTTCAGTCCTGCAAGTTCGATTAATGTCTCCTTCTAAGATGGTCAAAAGAGGGCTCCACTTGAGTGGAAACCATCAGATGCCATGTATGGGACTGATCCTGGAGCAGTTGTGACTCTGGCACAGGAGTAACTGTAAGGTTGTTAGTCCTGATCTCAGCACACAGCTTATTTCTTTGAGCCTGTTATGCCTCAGTTATTTAGATGTAACTAAGTCGTCAGCCAGCTGTCAGAGTTTTGTTCAGCAGGTAACATGCTGAGGTTTGTTTTACTGCGAGTGCGTAACCACAGTATTCTTCAGGTTCAAACGCTGGTTGTAAAAAATGATTGGTAACTGTTTAGGAATCATATACTTCGGTTGTACTTGTCTCCAGTTCAGCACTCACTCGTCCGTTTTCCGGCTGGTTTACGCGTGTTGTCACTACACCAGCGGTGCTGCTGTTCATACTTGCATGTGTAGTTTATGTCAATCTGAAGGATTAGAAGTTGTATTCACCCGAGTCAATGCAAGAAAATCATCTTGGTTGGCTCCTTTGTTTCCAGTCTTACTTGTTTGTATGGGGTTGTAGTATGAAATGTTTTACACTCCCTGTCTCCACGTTGAGTTGCTAATTTTGTAATACCTTCAGCATTCTCCATATCCTACCTCTCCACATCGTATTTGTACTTCTCTTTGGCACATATCACTTTACTACCTCAGGTTGAATGTTACATTTTGTATTGTTAGATATCTTGTAGTAGTTAGTATTTTGTATTTAGTATTATGGCTGCATGTTATCAGAGAACAAAATTATTTTTTTGTGATACATATTGCAATATTTCTAAAGAAAAAGTGAGTTCAAAATCAATTTCTCACAAACACGTCTATGAGTAATTTAAAGAGCAAGAATGAAATTGATAAGGATTGGCTCAGAGAGCTCATGCAAAAGTAGTGGCGGTAAACTTTATCTGCTATATGCTTCACATTATTTTAATCTTGAAACTGAACTGTTATTAAAAATTGCAAAGCTTGCTACATTTTGTTTCCTGTAACAATATAAATGTTTTAGCAAAATTCAAACCGTCACGCTCTTGCCGAATTTAATCACCAAGATTTCTAATTAGCTTATGAAAATTAGCAAGTAAGAAATACACTTGGTACCCTGTACTTGGTACCCTGCTTTCTTAGCTCAGATTGAACTTGGAAACGGAAGAAACTTAAACTGCCATTAAATTTTTAAGACGTTGTACACAGAGGCACAAAATAAGTCCGTAATTTTTTTTTCTTGTGTCTCAAAGTATTTTATGTTTTGAATATCTTCCAGCCACTCATTTCTAAAAAAATTTAAAAAAAATTAAAAAAATTGGATGCTACTTTAATACTAAGTGCACTGTATAAACACGCACAGTCCTGTGACAAAAGGTGACCATATTGCCTCCAAGATTTTTGGCGGTGCATCTCGAGTATGTGTAGCATCAATTCCTTGTGTAGGTTCACATGACACGTAGAATCAATGCAAATGACATGTGGTGGCCATGACGAGTTGCTAGCATCAAGCATAAGTCGGTCCTAACACTCCCTGATGTGAGGTTGCTGGGCTGGCTCTCCTCGAGATGTTTGAGGTGAGCTTGGCTCCTGGTGCTGGTTCTGGCACTTGGGCTGTTGGAGCCTGCTGTTCTCGCTTGATTGGTGCCCCCCAGCGACCTTTTCTCTGATAATTTTTGGAAGGATAAGGGCTCTGAGCCCTCTGTGTTTGTTTCTGTGCCTGTTCCTGTGGAGGAATATCTGATAATTTTCTGCGTATGATGGTTGTCTTATAGCCCCAGCACTGTGATACTTTCTGATCAGGGGTGATGCTCAGTGTGCTGACCTCGCCGTGATTGAGTCCACAACCTTCCTGGGCTGCCTTCCTACGTTTTGTTTCAGACTGAGGGGTCAGGTTGGCTCCAGTCGTCATTCATACTCCTGTGATGCAAATTTATGGCGAAACGCACCATAGCTGTAATACGTGTCGTTGAGATGGTTGTTTGCGAATATAGAATGAAAAATAGGCATTGTTAAGCTGTGCAAGAGAATGTTAAGGTGTGTTTGTTTTTACTTTTTAATTAGGAGGCAATTGAGATTTTTCTGTACTGTGTGAAGAGTGTTTTTTGGCCATCTTTGTCATTTCTTTGATGTTCATGGGTGGTGTTACGGATCTCTTTTTTTTTTTTTTGGCTTTCACATGCAGTATTGGGTGCTGTCATGATTAGGCTGCGTTGTACCTGGTCACACTTACTGTCATAGTACTGTAGGAAGTATCCCGTGCAATTGCTACAGAAAAGTAATCAAGTTTAATAGAGCTGTCTCAATTACTCAATTAAGTTTGATTATTAAAAAGCATCGATTTTAAATTTTCCTTCTCGATTACACAGCAATATGACATAAAGAATATGGCACCTATCGGATGAGGGTCCAAATAAAGAACGAAAGCGCCAGTTGTGTTGAAGCACTTCACATTAAAAGTGAATGAAAATGCAGTCGTCTGACAGTTTGGCAAAGCAGAACTTTGGGCGCTTTTCCACCGCACCATGTACCTGTATGGTACTTCAAGGTGTTGGTTTTCCACTGCCGTAAAAACTGATACCGGTGCCGAATGACATCAAAATGTGAGGCAAGGCATTTTGTAATGAATTTGAAAAATGGCTGTGATATATGTCTGGACGATGTCCGATAATACCGACATCGCATGTTATGCACATGCAGCTCTTACACCACTAGTAAGCTAGATTAAGATAAGGCTTTTTCTTACTTTCAATTCTGTGCACGGACATTGTAGTACAGGAGGTTAAAGGTCCGCTAAATAATTTTCACTCCCTAACTGTCATAGAAAAAAAATAGCTTTGAAATTTGAATTATTCCTTTTATACATTATGTAATGCAGGTTTTCTATCCTACCTGGCTTCTGATGAGCCACACCATTTCTCAGGTAAATACCAGGAACAGGTGTGCCTCATCAGAAGCCAGGTAGGATAGAAAACCTACTGGATAGTAGCTCTCCAGGACCGGAGTTGGAGACCCCTGATGTATGTTTAAAAATCAGTTTAAAGTTGACTTCCGCTGCTTTTGCAAAGCGCTGCATGTGTTCTCTGAGACGATCATAATCATTTTCGTCCCTGCTGTTTAAATCCCTCGAAGATGGGTTTGTGAGAAATTTATGGACTCCTTTTTTTGTTTCATAAATACCCCAATATTTATTACAAGAAAATCACATCACACTCTATGACTGCTGTCCTAGTATATTAAACAAAATATTTTTCAATTTCTTGTCATGCCGTCCTGATTTTGTTCATCGGACCAGATCCCAATTTTTTATTTTTTTTTTGTTTAGCATTTTTCTGAGTTCGCAATTGCTTTCAAGGCAGCATTTGTATTGTTTCAGAGGCATTCCCATCCCAAAGTACCACAGAAGTACCCCGCCCTGCTGGTTTGGCACTTTTGGTACTGGAAAAGTGAAAGTACCGAAAGTACAGTACTTGGTGTGGTGGAAAGCTCCCTTAAATATCACCATAGCATAACTGCAGTGCAAGTGCATCTTAAAAGAAGACATTTGGGTTTGACAGACTCACCCATTAATGCGAGGTTAGCCATAGATATGCGCCATTTAGCCTCGCGGAGTAGCCTAGCCTGTCTTTGTCGGTACTTTGACTTCAGTCATTTCGCTTAATTTACTTTATGTCAGAATAATCACTGCTAAAATAAAAGTTATGGCCTCGTCACTTGGCCGCATCGTCTTACATAATATGGTACGCTGACAAAAAATATTATATGGTTATGTACTGTGTGTTTTTGAGTAGGGCTGAATATTGGAAAAAGTTCACATTGCAGTAAAGTTTTTGCAGTATTTCAGAGTTTAACTATACTGCCAAATGTAATCTGAAGACCTGGTTTGTTTGTTTATTTACTTACATATACTAGATAATGTTGGAAAGTGCAACCATCATTAAAATTGCAGACCTATGACTGACCAAAAATGTTTTAGCACAACTTTTTGATGGTTTGAAGTGAACCCAGAAGACTATCACTGTCCTTGTGACGTGACCGATGCATGTTCATTAAATCCCATGTCAATATTAACATTGCACTTTGTGCAAGCCTAGTATTGAGGGTGGCACAGTATCGTACTTTGTGTGTGTGGAATTTGCATGTTCACTCAGTGTGTGTGTGGTTTTTGTGTCGGATTCTCCGGTGTCCTTCCACTGTCCATAAACATGTAACTTAAATGAACTGGAGCGCCTAAATTGGCTGTATGTGATACCGAGTGAGCATCCTGCAATATTTTGCTGGTTCCTGCCGTGCATTGGTTGCTATGCATTTATTATATTATATTTAGACAGTGTTTCCCCTACCATTATATTAGGGGGGTGCCCCGCCCCCCCAACGGCACCCCCTGCCCCCTCCTTGAAGGTCAAGTTAATTTTATTAAATTTTATTTTCCATTTAGCACCAGATCATAACAGAAGTCATTTAAGGTTACCTTTCCTACAGAACAGGTCTATACGTTTTCCTTTTATTAAACATAAGGCTATTTAGTTTGTTTATCTTATTTACACAACAGCTTGACGTTTTTGTCTCTACATGGTCACACGTTTAGAATTGTCCTCTGCTCGCTGTATTGCACATGGCGGAGTTCCGCCCCTATGCGCTCGCACAGACACGTGTGCGCACACACAGGTGAGCGCACTCCCACCAGCGGACAGAGAGCGCGCTTCGGAAAATATGTCGTATCAACCACCCGAAAAGCAGATAGAAATTTCTGCGTTTTTTAAACGCCCCCAGGGTGCACCTTTGTGAATAATTGTCATAAAAAGAAATGTTCTGATGTTTAGTTCTGTTGTTATATTGACTGCTGTCATTAAAAGAAACACATGAACAACATGAATCCTATTGGATGCTATCCCCCAACAAAGCAGTAAACCTAGGGGAAACACTGATAGAAATACTCAATTTATTGCCAGATCAAACGTTAGATTGCTCGATTTATTGATATAATCGATAGTGACAGTCCTAATGTTTAATTCGGAAGACGTTGATTTCCGGTGTTTGGCTTTACTCTAACAGCAGCCTCCCTGAGTGGCCTTTGCTGTATCAGTCCATAAAGCCCACACAGAAACTTTCACCCAAGCATCTCAAGGGGGCCGCGCATAGAGCATTGTTCCATTTTACTAGCTAGAGTTAAGGATGCATGATATATTTGTTAATATATTGGTATTGGGCTGTATTCCTTACAAATCTAGATAACTATCTAGAAATCTCATTTCGATGTGTCAGTCTTGGCTGATATTGCCGGCCAATACTTAAACTTTATTAGTTAAAAGTACCTTACCTAAAGACCATAACAATTACTATAATGGTGATGATTGCACTGCACAATCAGCCAGCTTCCATAGTGGAGTATAAAGGATTTTGTTGCTCATGTAACACTTATAAGAGGTCTCTAAGTACTGGCCCGCAGATCGATCTTTTGTTTTCCACAGAATAAACAACAATGGAACCTCAGCAAGTGGCTCAGAGATTAGCTGGTTATCAGTATCGGCACTTTTAACTCCAAAAGAGCTCAAAACTGAAATTAATAAATCTGCAGCATAGTAAAGGTCTTGCAATTGAAAATGAAATGCATATAGTTGTTGAGATTATTAATTGTTTTGCATGAGTATTCACTGCAAATGACACAAGTGACATACCAACTCCTATTACTTATAGTGGTCATAGACAACGCTGAATATGTATAACTGAGGCTGATGTGGCACTAAGCCTAGCTAAGCTCAAAATAAATAAATCGCCGGGACCTGATGGCATCTTACCTATAGTCTTAAGAGATGAGGGATATTATTTGCTGACCTTTAACTTTTACCATTTCAGAAATCCTTATCTGGTGGTGTGTTATCCTCTGATTGGAAGCATGCTAATATAACACCCATATTCAAAAAAGGATAGAAGTAATCCTGCAAATTATAGGCCAAACAGTTTGAAATTAATGGAAGCTATAATCCAAGTGAAAATGGTAGATTACCTGGATTCTAATAACATTCTGAGGGATAGCCAACATGGCTTTAGGAAAGGTAGATCCTGTTTAACTAATTTACCTGAGCTCTTTGAGGAAGCTACGAGACAAATTGACCACAAAAAAGCCTACAATGTGATCTCCTTTGATGTCCCCCACAAACGGTTCCTGCTTAAGCTCAGAGGAACTGGAGCAGCTTGGATTTAAAACTGGTGAACACAGTGGGCCTGCATTCATAGTGTGCTACCACAGGGTTCAATTTTAGGATCACTGTTATTCCTAATTTACATAAACAAGACATATTGTTACATATATATAGTAAGCTGGTTAAATTTGCAGACAACACCAAGGTGTTGGTGGTGTAGCAGATACAGAACTACATTATGCTTTATGCTGCACAGAGGCTACAGTGGGATCTTGCTTTAATTAGTGACTGAACTGGCAGATGAAATTTAATGTAGACAAATATAATCCATGCAGGGAGCATAAGCATAAAGTACAGATATTTTATGGGTTCCACTGAAATAAAGGTAGCCGATTATGAGAGAGACCTCGGAGTGTATGTTGATGCTTCCATGTCCCACTCTCGCCAGTGTGGGGAAGCAATAAAAAAGGGGAAGAGGATGTTGGGTTACATCTCTAGGTGTGTGGAGTTTAAGTCAAGGGAGGTGATGCTACGATTATATAACTCCTTGGTAAGACCCCACCTAGAATATTGTGTGCAGGTTTGGTCACCATACCCTAAGAAGGACATTGCTGCCTTGGAAAGGGTGCAACGTAGGGCTACGAGAATGATTCCTGGTCTTAGAGAAGAGGTTAGCTGAGCTGAATCTGTTAAGCCTCGAGCAAAGTGGGGGGGGGACTAAGGGGGGGACATGATCCAGGTATATAAGATTCTAACAGGTCTGGATGCTGTTCACCCAAATAGTTACTTCAATATTAGTTCAAATACAAGAACTTGTGGCCATAAGTGGAAAGTAGCAGAACATTTTAAACTGGATTTAAGAAAGCACTTCTTTTCACAGCATGTGTTAGTGTAGCACAAGCTAAAACCCGGGGTTTCTTTAAATCAGAGCTACATAAGATTTTAACAACTCTGAGCTATTAGTTGACTTCTCCCCAAACCAGCTTGAGGGGCAGAATGGCCTCTTCTCGTTTGTAAACTTCTTCCAGTGTTCTAATATTGGTGATATTAGACTAAAATATGATTTTCCAGTATCTGTCAAAATTTGCACCACTAACTGAGGTCTGTAACTTTGCATGATCAGTTGCAGCACTTCTCCACATAATTTTCTAATCTTGTGTTACTGTCAGCAGGGAATATGGGGAAATCTTACAGGCTGTGTCCCTCTTTCATTATTAATATTAAAAATGAATATAATCTTTCTCCTCTTTGCTGTTGCTACTTGCCTGAACACCATGGTATAATGTGGCCATGCCAGCTTTGCCCAGAGGTGTGTGTGTGTGAGTGTGAAAGAGAGAGAGGGTGACTGGGTGATTCGTTCAACCTGCCTGAGCCCATGGAAAGTGACCCTGGCATTTGTAAATTTCACATGGTGAGTCTTTCATTTAGGCCAAGCCTGTAGAGTCACGGTAATCCCTTTCATTGAACTTTGTTTTGAAGAGAAAGTAGGATTAACATGGTAATGTGCTGCTCTGGCTCAGTTGTCTTCTGCCATTCTGAGCACACACTGTCAGACCAACACGTGCCGTGCGACGTTAGGACCCAGTCATGCCACGCCTCCTCTGGGACAGCCTGCGATTGGCTGTCACACGGATGGGTGTGGCCTGGGCCAGCAGATGTCACTGAGGACTAATTAAACATGACATTAAGACTGCACTGGTCTGAGGTGCTCTAAATGGTGTGCATGTTTGTAGATATTTTTAAGTCTTTTGTATGGTGTTCCTCAAATACTTCACTCTCTGAAGTGACACATTATTTTGCATGTTCCTGTAGCACAAACTTATTAATCCCTGAGGGGAAATTAAGGTGCAAACTCTGGTAGCATTCAGTAGTGCTCAGGCTAGTAGTCCTATTACTGTGATGGGTGAGCTAGTACAGCGTGGGTGGTCTTCAGTGTCCTTGGCTAGGTTGTGCTTGTTAGCAACTACATTTACTATTACAGTGTAACCGTGGTTAAATTTTGCTTCATTCCAAGCAGTTTAGATGTCGAGGGGCTGTATGAACTATGATCAGTGTTAAAATGAAGTAAATCGAACATGAAAAGAGAACTTTAACATTTGTACAACCCATTGCAAAAGTGTCACTGATAAATTCTCTAAACAAAAAGCTTCCTAATATTTACTTTTTTGAGGGCTTCGCTCTCGGAACTGCAGTGTTCATTGTCACAATAACATAAGCGCCGTCCTATTTGCTTTCAGTCTTTAGCTCCTTATATCTTGTTTAGGTTAAGGTTTGGCACCCCAAGACCTGAGGGCTTGTAGGGCTGGGGATTCAGGCTGTTAAGGTGTCACGCACCCCAGGGCTGTCCTAAAGGTGCAGCCATGAAGGGCCACTGTATCTGATAAGCAGCATAGAAGTTACGTGCTGTGATCCTAGTCTGTTTCTACAGGTATTTAATCTTCAGGTATTTAATCCGGACTTTTTTTTTTTTTTGCTTATTTTTTTGGGTCAGTTCGTGAAGAAGATTGAAAGGTTCATTGTCCGTTTATTGAAATATTGAACCAATATGTATTACAGCCTAGAAGTAAACAATTTCCCTTGTTTTATGGTTAGATGAAACTTTATTAAGCAGTGGTCCATCGCCTGGTCTTGTTTTGTGCCAGTGTTAGTAATATTGGAAACTGCCATTGAAACATTAGTCACAAAGATGGCTGTTTAAGCATAAAATATTTTATGCTGCAAATCAAACTCGCATGTCTCCCCCCCTCATTGGCTGGCATGTGCCTGCACTTGCTGAGCTGTGCGCTTGTGTGTCAGGGCTCTGTGCTGGGTCATACTAGCAGTGTTTGCTTCTGATCTGTTCCAGGCAGATGAAGATGATGGACCCCCCCACCACCAATGGCTGCTATGACTTCTCTATATGCAGATTAGCCATGTGCTAATTACCTTTAATTGTTTGTTCTTTGGCCATTGAAGAGTCTATTGCCCCTCCACCGATCCCTGAGCGAGTGAGAGAGGGATGAGAGTGTGGGGTTGCCTCTCCTGAGAATTGAGTGCATGCAATCTGCGGAGGGTGGGGCTCTGTTGCCTGCAGGTTTCGGCCTGCTCACCTTGCCTCAGTGTTGCGCACATACTGGCAGTGTAGTGCAAGCTCTGCTGCCTCATTGTCTGGCAGCTGCTCTTCCTGCTTCCTGTGTCATGCTGAGCCTCTTCAGCTGTCCACGGAGCCTCTTCATTTCTCCAAGTTCTCTTGGAGAAAGTGCTCTGGAGCACCGAGAAGTTGGCCTGCAAGTAGAAGCTGCCAGTGACACACTTCACACAGCGTCATGACTTGCTGGAAAGCCCCAGATGGGAGCGGGCTGTGGCAGAACTGGGGTTGGGCTTAGTTCCATGCTTGATGTCGATCCGCCCTGAGCAGCAGAGCCTGGCTGAAGTCACACCCTGGGATGGACTAGCTTTCCTTTGAGACCTTTGGCATCCCTCCCCCAGCAGTAATGTTCCCCCGACCCCCAGTGCCAGGGCGCCTGTGTGGAAACACAAGCGACGGTCTGGATCTGCCTCTAGGGGCTGTGCAGCTGGGAAGTGTTAGAATTCATCAGACTGGCCCCCATTTCATAGGCTATAAATAGCTCAGTCTTTTACTAACCCTAAGTGAGGTTTTTTTTTTTTTTTTGAAAAAAGGCAGAAAAGTCGCTGGTTTGCTGCTAGCCAACGCAGCTCCCCTCCTCACCTGCGTTTGCACTTCTCCTCTTCCTCCGTCCTGCCTGTATCTCACATGTACAAGAAGAGTGAGTCTGTCTTTGGGCTCCCTGCCCCCCACTCTCTTTTGGAGCTGTAACTTTAGTGCTGCCATCTTTGATATTCTGTTCCTTGTGTCCGATTATGGATCAGACAGAGTGAGAAGAGTGACCTGGACCCTATATGACACATGCTCATGGCTCAAACAGAAAAGGGCTCGGATGGATGTCACTTTGAAAGCGTGTGCTGCTGGCACAGCTCTCCCTGGCCTGCATCCGGCGAGTCTCTCTGCTTGATTCTCATTTATTTAGGACTCCAGATGCTGGGATGCACCGCACACGTGTAAGGAGGTCATCACCGTGGCCAGGTATCTGTCTGGCATCTCCCGTTGAGCATTGTGGGAAACCCGATTGGTCCTTCTGTGCTAACGTCTGCCTGCCACTCGCCAGTGCATAGGCCTGGTGTCTGCAAGTTTGCGTGCTACCATGTTGCCTCTCACCGTGTTGTCCGGTCACCTTCTGCTGTGTCACCGTGCCACCCATTGCTGTGCTTGGTTCTGCCATGTCACCGGAGGCTAGGCCTTGCAGCCTCCCAGTGAGACCCGTCATTTGAAAAATTCCCCTGGATGACAGATCCCCCTGAGAGCAGGAATACTGGCGGTGACCCAACCGTCATCGCCGTCTGTCCGTGTCTAACACTGCGCCTCTCCTCTTGCCCCACAGCCCCCCAGCCCCATGGACCCCATGGCAAAGATGCGGGGCCAGCCCTATGGAGCTGCCAACCCCTACTCACAGCAGCCCCAGCAGGGCGCCTCTCCTGGGCAGCAGCAGGGGGTGCCTTACCCCGGCCAAGGCTACGGCCCGCCTGCCCCTCAGAGATACCCTATGGGCATGCAGGGTCGCACCCCTGGAGGCATGGCTGGCATGCCTTACGGCCAGCAGGTAGTGCCCCGGCCTATTACCCTCAATATTTTATTTGCCTCCTCATTTCTCACCCTCTCTGTGTGGAGGGTGGGCCCGTTGATGGGCGTGGCCTGAGTGTGTCGTCTGTCCCCATGCAGATGGGTCCCTACGGACAACAGAGCCCTGCCTCCTACTACAGCCAGCAGGGCCAGCAGCAGGGGCCCTTTGCGCAGCATGGCCAGCCTGGTCCCCCCTACACGCAGTCTCAGGGCCAGCCACCCTACGGCCAGAGTCAGCCTCCCTATGGCCACCAGCAGGTGCCCCCGGGACAGCCACCTTCACAGCCAGGCTCCCAAGCTGCTCCGGGCGCCCAGGGTCAGTCGGGATATCCACAGCAGCAGCAGCCGCCACCTTCTCAGCAGCCCCCGGTGCAAGCGGCAGCTCAACCCCCACAGTCCCAGCAACCGCCAGGACACTCTCAGCCTCCGCAGGGCCAACCAGCCCCCTACTCGCAGACCCCCCCTCTCCAACAGCAGCAGTCTTCGTTCCAGCGCTTCCCCCCACCTCCTCAGGTAAAACCGCGTTGTCTCATAAGGGATAGTGTTCTATACAGGGTTCTTCAGGTTAAACACCTGCTAAATGGTAATGAGGACATATCTGGCTGAAGAAGCAGCCTTCAGGAGTGTAGTGCCCTGGAAGCCTCACTTCACAAAACTGCAAGTGAATGTAGACGAGAGAGGGAGACGGGCAGGCAGGATTGGGAGACGGGCGGGCAGGATTGGGAGACGGGCGGGTAGGATTGGGAGACGGGCGGGCAGGCGAGAGGGGGCGGCGGGCAGGCGGGTGAGGGGGGCGGGCGAGCGTGGTGGCGGGGGGGGGTGGGGCGCGGGGGGGGGGGGGGGGGGGGGGGGGGGGGGGGGGGGGGGGGGGGGGGGGG
>JAODLD010000052.1:17669090-17680287 GCA_026781065.1 Mormyrops boulengeri | reverse complement strand
CCCCCCCCCCCCCCCCCGGGGGGGCCGCGGCCCCGCCCCGCCCCCCGGCGCCCGGTGCCGGCGCCGGCGCGCGGCGGCCCGGCGAGAGTGGGCGCCGGGCAGGCGAGAGAGGGAGACGGGCAGGCAGGAGAGAGATGGACAAGAGAGGGAGACGGACGAGAGAGGGAGATGGGCAGGCAGGAGAGAGATGGATGAGAGAGGGCGACGGGCAGGCAGGAGAGAGGGCGACGGGCAGGCAGGAGAGAGGGCGACGGGCAGGCAGGAGAGAGACACGGGCAGGCGAGAGGGAGATGAGAGAGAGAGAGGGAGAAAGAGATGGACAGGGGAGAGTGAGTTGGATGGGGGGAGGGAGACAAACACTGAGACACATAGAGATGCCCAATGATGATGTGTGTGCCCCCTCCCCCATTGAAGGAGCTGTCCCAGGACTCATTCACTTCACAGTCCAGCACGCCGACCAACAGCCAGGCCATGGCATCGAGCAAAGGTGGCCCAGAGGACGGGCTGCCCGGACGGCCCTCCAGCCTTCCGGTGAGTGTCCACATGCAGCCTTACTAAGCAAGCCGCCGCAGAACAGCCTTTGGCCTCTCGCCCTCCAGTCTGACGCCGCCTTCCTCCATCACAGAGGTGTTGCCTTTAAATGGTGCCGTCATACAATATCCCTGTTAAAATTCATCCCAGTCTTCGTTTCTCTCTGGGAATGGACCTGTGGGTGAGCAAGCTGTCGGTGCCGATGGCTACATTCCCTGGGTGCATCTGAAGCTGCACTGTAAGGTGCACCTCTGGGCTCTGCCCTGGTACCTGGGAGGCAGTAGGTATCGACTTACCTGCTTTGACTAATGGCTCTCTTCCACTACCACGAAGAACCCCGCCGTACCGCTAAGAGACGGTGCTCCATTGTAAATTGTGCGAGCTGTATGTGAGCTGTACCTACGCTGACATGGCCCTGCTTACTGGCAGAGCTGAAAGAAATGAGCACATAGTAAATCCTGATGGTGACAGTGTGAACAGCAATGAGTCTCTTTAGTTTTATCTCACTGTTGCTCTCCAAACTTGGCAACGCCTTTATTGAGCCGATCCTTCTGCAGTGGAAAACCATGTGAGCTGGAACCGCGCTCTAACTAGTGTCTCTTCACAGTACGGCGGGAGTGTGGCACGGTTCCTGTATGCCAGTGGAAAAGCGCCATGCGACACTGACTCTCATCTCCTGCACCCAGGGCTCTATAAACTTGTGCCGTGGAGATTTAAGTGATCAATCATCCTTTGTATCACAGCACAGGGGCTTATAGAGCTGTTCATTTGACCATGAAACTGTGGTGAATTAGTGGTCTGGGATATATTACTTCTACGCAAGATGGTAGCAGCTTGAAAGCTCACAGTTGTGGTTATGCAGTTGGCTCTCATACTTTTGCCATCTTTTGGTGAAACTGATGAGACTTCATAACTGTTTGGCTGTTTTAGATTTAGCCAAATGATGGAAGATGCTGATATAAACAGTCTGAATGAATTATGTTCTGGTTATTTAAGATTTAGGGTATCAAAGGAAATTAAAGTTTCATTTGGAAAGTTTGCCAAAGAAGCAGGATGCTAGTTCTCTGGCTAAAACTTTGAACCAATAGTTAGCATTAAAGCTATCTGTCCCGTTTTGTATTTTGTTTTATTGGATGCGTTTCTGAATGCAGTGCTTTTCTCTTTTGTGTGGTTTATAAATTACGTGTGTTGTATATAAGAATATATACAGTAGAACTTCGGACCTTCAACGCGTTTAACTAGGGTTGGGTATCGTTTGAATGTTATTGATTCCGATTCACTTTCAGTTTTACTTACTGATTCTGGTTCTTATCAATTCCCCATTTAGATTTACGGAAATGTAAAAAAAAAAAAAATAAATTAAAAAGGACAAATGTTTAACAAAAGTATCTTTTATTCTGAACATTCCGAATGTCCCAGCAGCAATGGGAGTAAAATGCTAATTAAAGTGCATTCAGTGCAGTGCACAGCACCTGACTGCAAGTCATTCACAAATTCCTTTTAGTTTACTAAATAGGTAGCTATAACTTAAGTATGTCACCATTTCTGTTCAATTGTCTCTACCTGGGCAAACAGCTGCGGTCAGGAATATGAATGATATTCACCTGAGGAACTCCCAATACCCCAGTGGGCCTGTCTAGTGCTGAATGTCAGTGTGAAACAAGACAAAAACAGGTATCATTTGTAGTTTATCTGTGTGTTGAAAACAATAGGAAAGGTAAGTATAGCAGAATGGAGAAATCAAGAACTATTTTAGCATGATTAAGAACAATCAGCTTGTTTTGTGCCAGTATTTAAAACAATGTCTCCTTAAAACAGGGCTCATTGCTGTCAGTCTTCACTGGAGGATGAATTAATTTCATCACTGCTGTCGAGAAATGATTGAACTTGTTGCAGAGCTTCTTTGGCGAAAAAAGGGAGCATGCCATTGTAAAAATAGCAAATACAAACTGCCTGACTTCACTTGCTGTTTTCTCGTTCTCGATCGGTGTTTCTGCACGTGGCTTATATCTGCCTTGAATGAACTCCTTGGCATATCAATAGCAGCTTGTGCTCATGGGCGTGTCCACAGATAAGATGCCGTGAAGAAACATGTAAGCTGATTATTTTAATAATTACATATATTACATGTTTGTGGTTGTACATGAAAGAGGACACATTAAGGTGATTGGTATTTTTATTTAAGTCTGTCTGACATAAAGGAGTTGTTGTTGTCACACACTTCAGAAAATCCACCTTGATAGAAAAAAATAAAGGAGCATGTTGTGATTTGTATGCATTTTATGAAAATGCTGATTTATTGTATTATTTGGGGGAGAATGTATTTTAAAGCAGACATTAAGTTTTCTGATTATCTATTTTCTGAGCATATGCAACAAGCACTGATGGACATGATGACGTTAGTTTCATGCATTACTAACATCTTCTAAGTTAAGGCGCCAGCGCCGTGGCCGACTCCATGAGTGATAGCTAAGATTTGGCGAAAACAGCATCGATTTACGACAAGTATTGTCAGCAGTCCTGTAATTTAAGAATAGGTTTGATGTGGGTCAATTGTTTTTAATAAAGTGAAACTGCACTTTTGACCGTTCACTATCTTTCACACTGTTGTCACGCATGCTAGCTTGTTGCCTGTTGATGCATGACGTATTCACCAAAAACAGGTCATGGCAGATATGTAATGTTTAGGAACTGATAAGCAGAACCGAAATTCGAGGGGAAAAAAATCAATGCGTTCCCTGTACCCGGTATTTTCTTATCGGTTCTAAAAAGGAAATTATAGCGAGATGTGAAGGTGGTGCGTGTGTCTGCTCTGGCTTCGCAGTGTGGGATTGATCACTTTGTGTGCTTTTTCATGTGTGTATTAGTGTCATATTGATCGTTAATGCTTTTTATTATTAGTTAGGTAGGTAGGTAAGTTTAAATAGGCATTTGGGGGGTCTGGAACGGATTAAATTCATTTACATTATTTATTTTGGGGAAATTCGACTTGGCACTTGACCAAATTGCAAATCGTCCAGCCTTCTGGAACGAATTAAGTTCATGTTCCAAGGTACCTCTGTATATAAGAATGTGCAGCACAGCTTATAGCACTGGTGTTTGGAAGTTTAGTTCCCTGCTGTGGAACCTGAAGGCTCTTCAGAGACACTGTTACTATTGACTGATTATCTAATATACTTTTTGTCATCTTGTTGTTCTTATATTTCACAGAACTTTAGTATTTTTTGACTGGGGAAACAAATTTTTTCATGAGTAATTTTTTTTCAAGCTGCTTCTGGCTTGTGCAGGTAGAGGCTTTTTGAGCTCAGCCTCGGGGCTGTGGCTGTCTACATGAGATTTCACCTCCTGGTGATGGCAGGGCCTGCTCACACTTCAGCGTGCCACACAGCCATCCGTATGGTCGCAGCGCTTGCTGCCTGCGCTGCTGCCGTTCGAGGCCGTGTGCTTCCTGCATTGGAGTGTGTTTTCTGTGGGACGGGTCAGCTGCTCCTGGCCCCGCCTTCTCCTCCTCCACCCCTCCCCCAGTTGCTGCTTTAGAACAGGGCACTTAAAATCTGACCCTCAATTCCAAATCCAGGCCATGTTTTCAGTTCTCCCAGGTAGTTAGTTTAATAATTACTGATGCTGATTGGCCACAGATGCTTCACACCTGGCTCACGGATAAAGGAAGGCTGGGAAATCAGCAGTGCTTGGACCTTGAGGACCGTGATTTGGATAGCCCTGGTGTAGAGGATGTTGCACTGAAATTCAGTTTCCCCACGTGGGAATCGAAAATGCGGTTCCCACAATGTCAAAAGAACAGGTTTTTATCACATTGTGGGGACATTTGATCCCCATAACGTAATACATGTATGACGTGCATGCACGCTGTCGGGGATGCGTGTGGGTTGTGCTGGGGGGGGGGGGGGGCCGACCCCGGCCGGGGGGTGGGGGGGGTTTGGGGGGGGTACGCGGCGGCCCCGCCCCCCCCTCCCCCCCGGGCGCGCGCCGGCCGGGGGGGCGGGGGGGGGGGGGGGGGGGGGGCGGCCCCGCCCGCCCCCCCCCCCTCACAGGGGGGGGGGGGGTTTGGGGGGCCCTACCCCCCCCCCCCCCCCCCCCCCAGGTGCCTGTGCCCATCTGGTGCTGGCCTCCCTCCGCCTGTCGCTCTGAAAGTGGCTCCCCGTACGATCACAGAGTAAACTGATTGTTTTGAGCTGCCTTCGCAGACTGGTACGATGTTAAGTGTCATCGTTTTAATAAATGTTCATGCCTGAATTATTCATCAAGTGGCACTTAAATTTGTGTTTGGCTCATTAAGTTGAGTTTGTTAATTGCTGTACAGTTTAAATGAAATCTGGCTGCGGTGCTTCTGATCTATAAAGCATGTGAGCTGCTGCTCCGACACTGCTCCTAACCCAAGCAGCCTCTGGGGGTGTGAGCTGCTGCTCCGACGCTGCTCCTAACCCAAGCAGCCTCTGGGGAGGTGAGCTGCTGCTCCGACGCTGCTCCAAACCCAAGCAGCCTCTGGGGAGGTGAGCTGCTGCTCCTAACCCAAGCAGCCTCTGGGGAGGTGAGCTGCTGCTCCTAACCCAAGCAGCCTCTGGGGAGGTGAGCTGCTGCTCCGCTGCTCCTAACCCAAGCAGCCTCTGGGGAGGTGAGCTGCTGCTCCTAACCCAAGCAGCCTCTGGGGAGGTGAAGCAGCACAGCTGTAACACAGCACTCTGTTCACATGAGAGCCCATCCTGCGAGCAAGGTGGCCCTGCCTGCTCTGAATGTGTGTGTGCCGTGTCCATGTATGCCCCTGGAGCAGTGATGGGCCCCAGGAGCTGCGAGCCCACCCTGGGGATCAGCAGGGGGCCCTTGGATCTGGGAGTGGGTGCTGGGGGTCAGCGGGGGGCCCAGGAGCTGCGAGCTGGCCCTGGGGATCAGCAGGGGGTCCAGGAGCTGCGAGCTGGCCCTGGGGATCAGCAGGGGGCCCTTGGATCTTGGAGTGGGTGCTGGGGGTCAGCGGGGGCCCCTTGGCTATTGTGGCTTCTTGCTGTCAGTTGCAGCTCCCATGCAGCCAGGCAGATTTGTATTTGGGTGCAAATTTGTGTGGGAATCAGGGGGTGCTTTTGTCCCCGGGGAGATGTGAGGAGAGGCACCCTGTGTCTGGAATGGTGGAGGTCCTGACCTGCAGACCGAGGCACAGTGTTTCTTCTGGAGTTTGTGGTTGGTGTTGATTTGAAGTGATTTGTTTCACAGGATGGTATTTACTGACAGAGCTGCCTCTGTCATTCAGTGGCCTATGCCTCACCATTCTCTTTCTCTTCTGTCTTGTCCTGTCTTGGCTAGTTTGTTCCTAACTATCACTGGAAGTGACTATGGAAAGTGGGCAATGAATGCTGAGGAACGGCCTGTGAGGCCCAGAGCTTATGGGTTTGCTTCTCTTTGTAGCCTTAGACTGTTTCTTGCAAAATACCTGACTAAAGATACGGTAGCAGTCAGTGTAGGTTAGTACTGAGGAATGCTGGACTTGGCACAGACAAGGAGGTGTTGCTCTGTGCTGCTGTAGGATAGTGAGGAGGCGCACGGTGCTAAGGTGCTGGGGCTGCTTCTTCCATTGCTCATGCTCAGTCTGCGTCTCTTTCCTTCAGCAGGCCGATAGTGCCATCTTATGGTCCTGTTGATGACTAAGCAGGGGGCCTGTGGATGTGGGGCGGGTGAAGGGAGTTGGAAGAATGTAGACTGGGCCGGGTTGCACTGCTTGCCCTGGATGCTGCATTTTGCTTCTTTATGATGGTGCTGTAGATTGGGGGCAGGGCATGTAAATAAAGGTGGTGGAAAAAAGTCTGAGGTGATGCAAGTGTGGAGATTGATCGGCTCACGCCCCATCATAGTGCTTGGGGTAGTGTCTTCATCCATCCCGGCAGGCTGGCTCACGCCCCATCGTGATGCTTGGGCATTGCTCATGTTCCCCAGTCTTCCCACAGAATCTCACTCAGGTTCAAACCAGGCCTTTAGCCTAAGGTGCTTCAGGACATGTCTTCTTATGCAGCTTTAGTGTAGTTGGGTCACAGAGGACTGCCATGGGGATACAGTAGAATAACAGGGATGGGCTTGCTGTTAGAGCCTGACAGCACTGACCCCTCTGCTACCTTCTCTGCTGATGCATCTTTGTGTGGGTTGCTAAGCTGAAGACGTAGCGTGACACAAATTCCTGCTCTTTCCTCTCCCCCTTCCAGCACATGCCGCTTGTGAGGGCCATGATCTACCTCCTAGCTTGGTATGATCGGGGCTGGCCGGCTGCTTCCCTGCTGACACCTCCCCTCTGCTGTCGTCCCAGTGCTTCCTTTGTGGTCCTGCCTTCTGCTCCTGTGTCCTGCTGTCATGCCACAACTTCGGTCCTGACCCTGTCCTCATTACTGGCCACAGCCCTCCTCTGTATGTAGCACTCTCCAGGTGGCTTGGCCCTGCCGCTGTAGGCATCACTCGCGGCGCCTTCGCCTTTCCTCGGTGTCCTCCCCGTGCCTCTCCCTCAGGGGATCCACACTCGGGTCACGTCCCAGAAATAGCAGTGGAACCGGGAGCCTCCCTGTGAGAGCATTCCATGGGCAATGATTGGATTCCTTCCAGCAGCCCTGTTTCCAGCTCCTGCTCTGACGGTCAAATGAACATTTTTTGTTCTGAGAATCGCATGGGAAACATGTAAGGCCGGGTCGGTAAACGCACGCACACGTGCTCAGTCAGACTAACACACTCGCTTGTACACATGAGCAAACATGCAGCACTGGTAAGAAAAGTGTTCACACCTTCAGGCTATCTGCACGCTGGAGTGCACTGGCAACGTCTGCCACATGTGAACTTTCATTGTCTTTTTATTTGCCTGTAATATAACAGGGCTTTATAAGGCTTTTGAATCTTTTTCTTCATCAGGATTCAAAAGAAGTGGCACCTTTGTTTGATCACCAAAGGGCAGCATCTCCTGCAGTGTGCAGACTGGACCTGAGCTTGCGCCTCCTTGCATTGCTGGGCAGAGTTCCAGCCTTTGCCTGGGCTCTCCTACATTCCCCTGCTCCCACTGAGCTCGGGACCTGTTCTCTCCTCTCCCCCAGGACCTGTCTGGCTCCATTGACGACCTACCCACGGGTGCCGAGGGGGCCCTGAGCCCTGGCGTCAGCACCTCAGGGGTGTCCAGCAGCCAGGGCGAGCAGAGCAACCCGGCCCAATCTCCCTTTTCCCCGCACACCTCCCCCCACCTGCCCGGAATCCGTGGGCCCTCGCCATCTCCTGTGGGCTCCCCCGCCAGCACCACTCCGTCCCGGTCTGGCCCGCTGTCCCCAGCTGCTGTGCCAGGTAGGCCCCCCCTCCCTAATAGCTGCGCAGATGCAGAAACATGCAGCCCCATAACGGGCTGCCTGCCTGACTGCACACTTGCTCCACATCAATTCAGCTGGTACTGTCTCTATAATAACGCAGACACACACAGCCCATTAACAGGCAGCCTGCCTGAGTGAGTGATTCTGACTCTGCTGTCGCCCAGGGAACCAGATGCCCCCGCGTCCTCCAAGTGTTCAGTCAGATGGAATCCTGCATCCCTCCATGAACCAATCGACCATGGGCCAGGACAGAGGTGATGAAGTTTCACTTCTTGCTCTGTACATTCTCATTATCCTCTTGGCCGCTCTCTGTGCCTGATTCGTTTGGGTATGCCTCAGTGACAACATACTTAGTGCTCAGCTGGATAGGTGTGGCACCTTGAAGCTTATCCATCTCTGCCTTGCGTCCCAGTGTTCATGAGGAACCCACAGATGGCTTCATATGGCTCCCCCCAGCCTGGCTCTGCCTTATCACCCCGTCAGTCCTCGGGTGCACAGATGCATGCTGGGATGGGGCCTTACCAACAGAACAGCTACGGACCTCAGGGTGGCCAGTATGGGCCACAAGGTGAGCCCTGGAGCACGGAGCTCTGCTTACTCCTCTGGGCCCGCTCCGGTCTCCACTGCCTCTCTTCTTGTCTATGTATTATGGTCGCAGGCCTGATAAGAGCAGCCCCACTGCTTTGTCTACATGCATGAGCTGTGTGCATCCTGTGTGTATCCCATGTGCCTCCTGACTTTTCTGTGGGGTCCCCTCCTGGCAGCATACCGGCAGACTGGCTATGGTGGCATGCCCAACTCTAACTACCAGGGCCCTGGCATGGCGGCTGGCTCCATGAGCCCCATGCCGGGGCCGGGAGGAGGGCCTCCATATGCTGGCATGCCCCCGGGAAGGATGGCTCCAGGACAGATGGGGGCCCGTCCCTATGGTCCCAGCATGGGTCCCAGCATGGGTCCCAACATGGGTCCCAGCATGGGTCCCAACATGGGCAGCATGCCTTCCCAGGTGGGCTCAGGGATGTGCCCTCCTCCCGGCAACCTGAACAGGAAGCCTCCGGAAGCTGCGGGCATGCAGCACACCAACACCAACTCCATACACAGCAGGTGAGCCTGTCCACCCAGTCAGGAGGCCACCTGAGCCCGGTGCCAATGAGAAGGAGCTTTTAAGCGGTGGCAGGGCACCCCGTTGGGGGACTGTGAGGTAGCCTTCTCCTAATTGGCTGTTTCTCTATTGTAGGCTGACCCTACAGCTGGCAGTGAGGCAGAGATGCAGTGTAATTCAGCACGAGCAGGACCCTTGGGTGTAGTCGTAGGCAGTGAATGCAGGGTGAGGCAGAGTAGAGTGAGGTGGGGCAGGGCACACTGAAGCGAGTTGGGGGCAAAGGAGGATAGAGTGGGGCAGAGCGAGGCAGGGCGAGGTACAGTGACGTGGGGCAAAGTACAGTGAGGTGGGGCAGGGCACACTGAAGCGAGTTGGGGGCAAGGGAGGATAGGGCAGAGTGAGGCAGGGCAAGGTACAGTGAGGTGGGGCAAAGTACAGTGAGGTGGGGCAGGGCACACTGAAGCGAATTGGGGGCAAGGGAGTATAGGGTGAGGCGAGGCATGGCAAGGTACAGTGAGGTGAGGCAGGGTTAACTATTCAAGTAGTACTTGCATCAGCTGAACTGCTCTTTTATGAAGAGGCAATGTTCCTCCCTGATTTTCCACAATAATAATTTCTAGCTGTATAAATGGGTGAGCGTCTCAAACATGAGAGGTGTAAGCTATCAGACGCCATGATGTCCCAGGAGTGCTGACAAAGCATGCCCTTCTCCCCAGACCACCAGGCTACCCCAGCATGCCTCAGGGCGTGATGAGTGCTGGTTCCCCTTATGCACCGGCGATGAACAGCATGCCAGCCATGATGAACCCGCAGGGCAGCCCCTACCCCATGGGCGGCAACATGGCTGCCAACGCTGCTGGTGAGTAGTGCCCCCTGCTGGCTCCAAGGTCTTGTGCGCCTCTACTCCCTGTACCCATAAATCCATGCCTGTCTTTGCCCTCAGGCATGGCTCCCAGCCCAGAGTTTGGGATGGATGTCAAACTGAACACAGCTCAGAAGATGAACAGCAAAGTGGATGGGACCCCAAAAAGTGACTCTAAGAAGGTGAGCCCCCCCGTGACTGAGCAGGTGGCTTATAGGAGCCGCCGGAGGTCATGCCCTTTCATAGCCTGGCTTCATGCACAACCTTTTTCCATTTGTCTTAGAAGTCAAGCTCTTCCACGACCACCAATGAGAAAATCACTCGCTTGTATGAGCTGGGTCCTGAACCAGAGCGCAAAGTGTGGGTGGACCGGTACTTGGCATTCACCGAGGAGAAGGCCATGGGCATGAACAACCTGCCTGCCGTGGGCCGCAAGCCGCTCGACCTGTTCCGCCTCTATGTCTCTGTCAAGGAGATCGGCGGCCTCACACAGGTGGGTGTGCATTTCCATGCGAAGGCCTCACACTAGGCACTGATGCACACATTATATAGGAGTCTGCTCCAGCCGGACTGTGTGATTATTGAGTTGCTCAAGTGGGCTTGTGTGTCTTTGTCCCCTGGTCTTATTGACTTGCTGACATTAACGCTCTCATGCAGGTCAATAAGAACAAGAAATGGCGGGAGTTGGCCACCAACCTGAACGTGGGCACGTCCAGCAGCGCCGCCAGCTCACTGAAGAAGCAGTACATCCAGTGTCTGTACGCCTTTGAGTGCAAAGTGGAACGTGGCGAGGACCCGCCGCCAGACATCTTCACCACGGACGCCAAAAAGAACCAGGCCAAGATCCAGCCCCCCTCCCCTGGTGGGTGTGTAGCCCTGTCAACAGGGTCAACAGCAAAACCTTAAGATAAACCGTGAGAAAATGGTGTAAAGGAATTGGCAGCTCCTACAGACGGCGATAGTGATGGTGTAGCATAATTCTCTCTCACTTTCTGTGGGCTATTTTCTCTGCCATTAGTAGTGCTGTGGCACTGCTGACACTGTTAGAGGAATTTCCCTGAGGTGTTACGGGATGCATTAGCAGAGTCCCATGGCCTCCTGCCTCCAGGCTGCCTTCCATCCCAGTGCTTTTGCACCCTCTCACGGCGTGTGCATTGAAGTGCTGTTTGCCTCCACGGTCTTTCTGTGTGAAAGGGGACTGCCAGTGGGCGTCTGTGACCAGAGAACACCATTTGCAGAGCTTGCAAGACCGACTTCGTTTTCAGGCTCAGGCCTGGGGGCCCCCCCCCCCCCCCCCACCCCACCCCACCCCCCCCCCCCCCCCCCCCCCCCCGCGGGGGGGTGTGGGTGGGGGGACAAAACACC
>JAODLD010000052.1:17650273-17668990 GCA_026781065.1 Mormyrops boulengeri | reverse complement strand
CACGGGGTTTCTGTGTGAATTGGGTCTGCCAGGGGGCGTCTGTGACCAGCCACCACCATTTGCCGCTCTTGCCACCCCCCAATCCGTTTCCGGCTCCCGCGCCCCCCCCCCCCCCCCACACACACATTCCCAGCATGCCCCTGGCACCCTGGCAGACACTTGTGGTTTTATTCTGGATACTTAACTCCCGTGGGGGGTCATCTGGGGGCACAACACACAAGGCTGTACAGCTGACTTGGCTGTTTTTTACCCAGCAAATGATGAATGGATGATGAATGGAGGCAGAGCCACTGCGTGTAAACTAACTCTATCACCAAGCGGGTGTCTCTGTTGGCGTGAATACAGCTGCTTGCTAGTGGCCCCACAGTGTTGCTGTATGTAGATTGAGCAGAAGCATGTGAGCTGTGTGTGCCTACCTGGGAAGTGCGCGTAGTGCCTGCGTGCTGCTTGACCCATATGTGCTTTTATGTCTGCCCCCCTGCAGCCGGGTCCGGTTCACTGCAGGGTCCTCAGACCCCACAGTCCACCAGCAGCTCCATGGCCGAAGGGGGAGACCTCAAACCCCCGACTCCGGCTTCCACCCCACATAGTCAGATAGCCCCCTTGCCTGGAGTCAGGTGAGCCCTATGCGGCACAGTTGCACCCTTCTGGCAGCCTGCTGTTCAGCACTGACTGTCTCTCTGGTCCTTCTCAGGAGCACGCCAGTGAATCTTCAAGACCCCTTTGCAGATGGCGGAGACCCTGCTTTTTCAAGAAGGAACTCCATGACTCCCAACTCGGGCTACCAGCCTGGCATGGGCACCCCAGACATGATGGGTCGCATGGGCCCCTATGAGCCCAACAAGGACCCCTTTTGTGCTATGCGCAAAGGTGAGGGCCTCCCTACATGTGATTTTGGGGTGCACACATGGTGTAATAAGCTCCAAATGCTGACCTAAAGGCTGCAGGTTTGAGTTTTGTAGGTACTTAAGTCCTCCACCTAAATTAGTTGTTTTTTCATTTAAAAAAAAATAAATAAATAAATAAAAATCTAACTTTAGGTCTGTGCTGGTTTCTGTTGTGCTTTGGATGAGATTATCCCCAGTCCAATGAAGTGCACCACCAAAGTTCCCCTGTGTTAAAGTGCTGGCTGATCTGATGACCGTGTGGGGTGAGTGGCAGAGCTGCCAGTGACAGAGCGAGTGCCTGTGCGTCCCTACAGCTGGGGAGCAGTTCATGGGCTCTGGGCAGGGCCCCAGCGGCAGCATGGGCGAGCAGTATGGCCGGGGGCCTCCAGGGGCCATGGGTGGCGTGCCGATGAACCAGAGACAACAGTACCCCTATGGGCCTGGCTACGATCGCAGGTGGGTACTGTGTATGTGCCTGTTTGTGTCTATGCCTGCGTGCATCTGTGTTTGTGCATGCATGTCTGCGTCTGTATGAGATGCGGCTGCAGGTGTCGTCCATGGGTATGGCATGCTGATCAGACCGTACCCTTGTTCTGGGTTCCTAAGTAGACAGGACCCTGGGATTGGCCCCGATGGACCCATTGGACCGGGAGCACCGCAGCCAAACATGATGCCCTCCAACGCTGAGGCGGGCATGTACTCCCCAAGCCGCTGCCCCCCGCAGCAGCAGAGGTCAGTGATGGCTGCCGCTCTGCAGTCAGGAGGCTCATGTGAACGATGCCCATGTCTGGCACGAGCCTCTGAGGCTCGTCTGACAGGACGATAGTGCAAGTGTGCCTTGGTTAAGCAAAGTTGTTGCATTCCCTTGCAGGCATGATTCCTATGGTAATCAGTATCCTAGCCAAGGACCGCCCCCTGGTGGCTCTTACCCCAACCAGCAGCAGGGAATGTATCCACAGCAGCAGCAGCCGGTGAGTGAAGCTGCTTCCGCCGCTGGCCTGGAGCTCCAGTGCTGTTTGCTGTGCTCGCATGTTAACTGGCTGTCTTTGCGCATGTGCATTTGTGCAGGGCTACAAGCGGCCGGTGGATGGTGGCTATGGCCCGCCAGCCAAGCGCCATGACGGCGACATGTACAGCACTCCCTACAGCGGTCAGCAGCAGGGTCCCCAGGCGCCAGCCCCATCCACCCAGCCTGACATGTACAACCAGTATAACTCGTACCCAGGCTCAGAGCGTCGACCCTCTGGCCCACAGGCCCAGTTCCCCTTTCCCTTTGGCCGGGACCGGGTACAGCCCAGTGCTGGGCCCAACTCTCAGCCTCCCATGCCGCCACAGATGATGGGCAGCCCCATGCCCTCTGCCCCAGATGGCCCTCAGGGGGCAATGTGGCAGGGTCGTGGCGAGATGGGCTACCCCGGCTTCCCCAACCGGCAAGGTCCTACTGCCCCTGGGCCGGGACCCGGCTACCATGGCCTGAACCGCTCCGAGGAGATGATGCCCTCTGATCAGCGGGTGAACCATGAGGCTCAGTGGCCCAGCCATGGTGGCCAGCGGCCAGCCCCGTATGGCCCCCCCATGACTCGGCCCATGCAGCCCAGCTACCCGCCAGCGCAGCCCATGCAGAACCACATTCCGCAGGTGTCCAGTCCCGCTCCCATGCCCCGCTCTGTGGAGAGCAGGACCTCCCCAAGCAAGTCCCCCTACATGCACTCAGGCATTAAGATGCAGAAGGCTGGTCCTCCGGTCCCTGCCTCACACCTCTCCCAGGCAGCGGGGCCTCCCCCCCTCATTCGCCGTGATGTCTCTTTCCCTTCTGGCTCAGTGGAGGCTACTCAGCCTGTCCTCAAGCCCCGCCGGCGTCTCACCATGAAGGACATCGGTACGCCGTCTCGATCCTGATGCACCGTTCTGATATGCTGTCCCCATGCTCAGTTCCAATACGTTGTCTTTGTCCTCGGTCCCGATGCGTCATCCTGATAGTCAGTCCCGATGTGCCCTTCTGATACATCGTCCCAGTATTCCGTCCCAATACATTATCTTTATATTTGGTCCCGATACACCTTCTCAGTACTTGGTTCCGATACACCGTTACGATATGCAGTCCAAATACTCGGTCTTGATTCTTGCATCTGATACTCCTGATTTGCCATCTTAATACTCGGTTCTGATACTTGGTCTTGATACTTCCTTCCGATTCTCGGTCCCAATACACCGTCTGTATACTCGGTCCTGATACGCCGTCCTGATACGCCATCCCAATACACTGTCCCCATACTTGGTCCTCATACTCAGCCCCAATACCCCATCCTGATATGTGGTCTTGCAGCAAGCTCACTGTTTGTTGTGCTGATTGTCATGATAAAACTGCCAGCTTCTGATTGCTGACTGTTGTGTGCAGGGACCCCAGAGGCATGGAGAATCATGATGTCACTGAAATCTGGCTTGCTAGCTGAGAGTACCTGGGCCTTGGACACCATCAATATCCTCCTGTATGATGACAGCAGCATTGCTACCTTTAATCTCAGCCAGGTGCGTTCTGGAGCCTCTCGAGTGCGTGTGTCTGTGTCATGCGAATGACTGACCTCTGACCTTGTCCTGCTCCCAGCTCCCTGGCTTCCTGGAGCTGGTAGTGGAGTACTTCCGACGCTGCCTCATCGAGATTTTTGACATCCTGAGAGAGTATGAGGTGGGTGATCCTGGGCAGCGCACCCTCCTGGACCCTGATGCCCTGGACCACGAGGGCTCTGAGGAGGATGTGACTGAGGAGCTGGAGCTGGGCAACCTGGAGGACGAGGGCGAAGAAGATGAGGAGGAGGAGGAGGAGGAGAAGGATGACGAGGCAACTGGGAGGCAGCAGCCGGGGGATGTCAAGCAGGAGAAAGATGAGAGGTTGCAGGGTGAGGAGACCATGGAGGAAGGGCCTTCTGCAAAGGAGCCTGGCTCAACGGCGTCTTCCTTAGGACCTTCCAGTCCTCAGGAGAAGCCAAAGCAAGCAAGCAAATTTGACAAGTTTCCTATCAAGTTGGTACGCAAGAAGAATCCCTTTATGGTGGCGCAGTCTGGCAAGCTGGGCCGATGCCAGCAGTTTGACAGTGGGCTGCTGCACTGGAGTGCGGGCGGTGGCGACACCACAGCGCATATCCAGACCCACTTCGAGAGCCGTGGTGACCTACTGCACTCCTCCAGGCGGCCCCCCACCCCCACAGTGGCCAAGAAGAAACCCCTTGTGGCAGAAGCTGCAATGGATCCCAAGGAGGCCACATACTCAGAGTCCACCAAGCCAAGCCCTATGGGGGCTGGAGCCAGCACCACAGCCACAGTGGATGACGTGCTGTCCTCCCGGCCTGGCTCTGAGGCCCACCGGCACCAGGAGAACAATAAGTTCCTCCTGACTACGGGCTCAGCCCAGCAGAACCAGAGTCACATCACCATCTTGGAGGATGAGCCACACAGCCGGGACGAGGCACCACTGGTGACGCTGGCGGACTGGCAGGACGCGCTGGCCCGCCGCTGTGTCTGCGTCTCCAATGTGCTGCGCAGCCTGTCCTTCGTGCCCAGCAACGACCTGGAGATGTCCCGGCACCCGGGGCTGCTGCTCATGCTGGGTCACCTGCTGCTGCTGCACCACCGGCACCCCGAGCGCAGGCAAGCGCCACTTACCTATGAGAAAGATGAGGATGGGGAGGACGGAGCCCACCCAAAGCTGGACCAGTGGTGGTGGGACTGCCTAGAGCTGCTGCGTGAGAACTGCCTGGTCACACTAGCCAACATCTCCGGCCAGCTGGACCTCTCGGTCTACCCAGAGAGCATCTGCTTGCCTCTGCTGGATGGCCTGCTCCACTGGGCTGTGTGCCCATCGGCCGAGGCCCAGGACCCCTTCCCCACTCTGGGCATGAATGGCTCGCTCTCCCCCCAGAGACTGGTCCTTGAGACCCTCAGCAAGCTCAGCATCCAGGACAACAACGTCGACCTCATTCTGGCTACGCCGCCCTTCAGCCGGTTGGAGAAACTCTACGGCTCGCTGGTGCGGCTGGTGGGTGAGCGCAAGGTGCCTGTGTGCCGTGAAATGGCCGTGGTGCTGCTGGCCAACCTGGCACAGGGTGACAGCCTTGCGGCACGTGCCATCGCTGTGCAGAAAGGCAGCGTGGGAAACCTGCTGGGCTTCCTGGAGGACAGCCTGGCAGCGGCACAGTTCCAACAGAGCCCCGGCGCGCTGCTCCAGAGCCAGGGCGCCCCCTTTGAGCCTAGCAGCGCGGACATGATGCGGCGGGCGGCACGAGCCCTGCACGCCATGGCCCGGCTCGAGGAGAACCGCTCTGAGTTCACGCTGTACGAGTCGCGGCTGCTGGACTTGTCCGTATCGCCACTCATGAACTCGCTGGTGTCGCACGTCATCTGTGATGTGCTCTTTCTGATTGGCCAGTCGTGACCCCAGTGGAAGGGGTAGCTGGGGCTTCAGCCCTCTCATTCCCCCCATCCCCCACTTTTACTGTCATGTGTGAACGGAGACGGCTATGAGCAGAACTGGCTTTATTTTTTTCCATGTATTATTATTTATGCAAAACGCCTCAAATTCCATTGATCTCTCTGTCCCCGCTTCTCACTAAAGGAAGGATTAACGTAGCTGTGCATTCAGACCTGAATGTTTAGAACAGGAAAGATTATTACTGTCTCATGGTTTAAGTGAACGACTGGGAACCAGTAATGTTGGCTTTGGGGAGCGAGCTGCCTATTAGGAAGGACATTTTTAATAAAATACATAAATAAAACCTGCAAAAACCAAACTGTTACCAAAGTTGCTGTCTCGTTTACAGTGAATTTGGGGGAAAACTCCTGCAGGCACTCCTGCAGGGGTCATGGGGTGGGGGGGGGGGGGATTTAAGGTTCATTAATGGAGGCAGAACTGATTCCTGGACTTTGTTGTGGTATGAATTCTGAAACTTAGATCATCTATATTCTGCCCCTCAGAATCCAGGTAATGGGTTGAGAGCAGATGTGGTTGAATGGGGAGGCCTGTACAGAAGACTGACATTTCTGTACTGTACACCCACACAAGTGTAAGCATACTGTAATAACACTGTTCGACACTGAGAAACATTGGCTCCCAGACAGAACTGTAGTTTTAAAAAATGTTTTTAGTTAACGTTGATGAGAGAACAAGGCTTCCCCCCCAAAGTATTGTGAACCTACAACACCCTGACCTCTACTCTTCATCCCTCAACTGTATAAACTGTCCCTTATTAAAAAAACACCTCTTAGGACTGGTTTTCAAACTTTAGATGCAGTCCAGGCTGCAGTGTATATACATTGTTGTACATTACACTCTCGCTTTTTCTCACTTTCTGAAACACTTCTCCCCCTTTTTTTTTCCTTTTGATGAATAAAAAAGGTTGCACATAAGTCAAAGCCTTGCATCACGCCCTGCCATGTGCTAACTTGGGCCCTGCCCATCCCCCCAGTGCCCAGCGGGTGGACCGCTGTCCCACAGCCAGCTGCTTCCTCTGGGCGACGAGGCTCAACACCTTTTAGTTCCTCTCCAGACACAAGGAAAAGGTTTCAGCTCATTATTAAGAAACACAATCCCCCCACCCAGTGAGATAAATTCTGCATATTTGTATTACAGATGATGTAGCTAAAAACTTGATGTAAATTCCTTTTTCCTTTTTGGCTTAATGAATATCATTTATTCAGTATGAAATCTTTATACTATATGTTCCACGTGTTAAGAATAAATGTACATTAAATCTTCGTAAGACGTTTGTGATGTTTTATTAATTTGATATCAGAATGTGCAGTAAAAACTTTTGCTGATGGGTTAGCAGCTCTCACTTGTATCTTCATTTGGATGGTTTGTTAGGACTGTATTGAAGGGTGATTGGTTAAAATGGTTCTGGTCGTAATTGTAGTTTTAGGTGTTGTTTAGGGATTTCTACACCAAATGATTTGATGAAGGGCATAGTGCTTGCTGCTGTAGCTCTGTAGGATTAAATTTTTTGCAATTAGTAGAGAGAAAATAATTATATCAGAAGTCAAATTAAGATGTCTCCAAAATTTGTAAAAATATTACATTTACACGACCTTTCGATGTGTCAGAGCTGCACGTTCGGTTATCCTGTGACTGGAAGTTACATTTTTATAATGCAGATAAGAATGCTGTTTAATGAAGAAATGTGTCATAAATTGTTTTTCTAAATAACCTAAAATCAAAAAGCCTTACTAAGTTAGTTAGCGTTTCATTTATAATATAACTTACTCCACTAAAGTATGGGAGAAAAATTAAAATGCCTTTCGATGTCGTCAAAAACACACGCAGCCTCGTTCTGTCATGGTTAGAAAGCAGCTGCACAGTTCACCTTTCTATAGTAAACGTCCTGAAAACGGCTTTCACCCGTTAGCGCATACAAAGACGCTGTGCCGTATCTTCTTTTACATTTTAATATGTGTTATATTCAAAGCGATTTTACCATGCTCCAAAACAATAACAGGTTCATGTTATTGAAGCCTAGAACTGTCCTGAAACGTGTTGTACACAGCGCTTTTTCCATATATTTTATTTGGATATTGTAAAATGGTTTAGCCTTACTAGCTTACACAAATGCAAACACTGTGGCAACCAGTGGATCTGGAGATATAAACTTAATTTACATGTCGCCTATGGGTATCTCAGCAGTTAGAGCATAATGTCAAAAGATGTGTGAATATGGGGTCCAACACTTGGTTGGCGGGGGCTTCTTATTAATATATGTTAACGCTTTTAGCTGTACTATTACAATAATCCCAGCTTCAGCTTGCATTACACTGACATCTAGCGGTGCGTCACTATAAATATTTACGTAACAAGCCGTGGGTAGACCGGGGGCATGTTCCCAAAAGCAAAGTTGCAACCATGCAACTAAACGGTTCCATTTTTGCAAATTGCTAACGGGATCTTTTGGCAAATTTGGTTAATAAACATTTCTGTAGTTAATTTTGAAAGTGAATGTTTATATCATCGTGTGACGTGTTAATGCAATCGCAGGACAAGTCGTAACGAAGATTTAAATACTGTAAATACAGCATTTGAAGGTCAATGCATCGCATAAATTACCGCATTACCGAAAACCCTTTGTTGCTGTCCTCTGAATGTTTTCTGAGGCTGTAGTTTTTTATGTACAGCAGCATAGTGAGTATTTTGTGTAGTAGTGACATTTTCCCATTAGGGCCATGTGTCACTACACTGATAAAAATCAAGTTGATGTTACTTTCAGTACATACTATACAAAATATACATTATCAATCATATCTTCATTTATTACAATTCATCCATTTTCTGTTACCACTTGTCCTATTGAGGGTCACAGGGGTCTGGAGCCTATGGGCACAAGGCAGGGAACAACCCAGTATGTGGTTCCAACCCATCACAGGGCACACACATACCAGTCACACACACACCTATGGGCAATTTGGTAACTCCAATTAGCCTCAGCATGTTTTTGTAACATGGAGGGAAAACCCCATGGCAACACAAGGAGAACATCCATACTCATAGAGCCATGGCTAAGACTCAAACCCAGGTCCCAGAGGTGTGAGGCAACAGGACTAACCACTACAGCACCATGCCACCCCATGACAATTCATTTAAAATGATTGCCTGTGATCATATTTGGAAGATGGGCATATGTTATTTAATGGCTGTGAAACCTGACTTGCTCATGGTTCCATTTTCTGAAGTTACTCTGGGACTGTTAAACCCTTTTCAGAATTACGTTATGTTAAGGGTGTTCAACAAAGAGCAACTAGAACGCGGTCTAGTCAATGAATCTTTTTATCTTTTTAAAGTATGGTACTTGGTACAGTGGGAAAGCGCCCTAAGATTATCTTTAAAGTAAGGATATTTCTACATGCAGTTTCTAAAATTAAATTTGATGATTGGCTTAGGAAGATTAATATATATCGATAAAGTTCGATTCTACAATAATAAATCGTACAGCTCATTTATTAGCACAGGTCTGTCTCCTACGTCTTCCCCAAAGACACACTCGTCATGCTCGTCATCACGCTCCTCTCCGGAAGATCCAATCAGAATGAGAACGGCACACTACGCGCCGTAAAGGAGACGTGGCTGTCGCGAATCCCCGAGGACCTAGACGGCATAGAAGTTGCACTGAAGCCGGGCTGTGTTACGGAGTGCATCGTCCCCCGGAGGTTTTCACAAAGAGCCCACCGTCAATTTCGAAGGCTGGCTAGTTAACTAGCTAGTATGTCGCTGTTTTTAATAAATACAGCCAAGGCAGAAAACGATCCAGCTAGATACTGCTTGCGTTTGTGCAGAGATTTTTTAGTGGGGAAGCTAAATGATGGAAGTGGAGCACGTTTGCTAGCTAGCAGGCTGGCTGCAGTGGGAAACTAGCTGGATGTTACTGCCTCTGCAGACAGGCGAATAACCGCAAACCTGCTCGTTTTGGTGGGCAGTACTTGTGTTTGTCTTTGTGCTGATCTACATTATTCAGGGTATATGTGTTCCGGTAGGCCGTTGGAGGTGGAGATGTTATCGGGTCGCCGTGGGTGTCCCTCTGGTGAGGAGTAAGGTGACCGATCCGACCGGCGCCCCCCGGAACCGGCAGCCCGCTGGCTGGTAAACAAAGCGGACCGGCGGCTCCGGGGCCGGATAGCGTGAGCCGGCAATTTCCTCAGTCACTTTATACGTGCTAACGACTGACTTTGTGGTTTTTAAATAAATAGGCTTTTTTTTAATGCGGATAGGTTTCAGAAAGCGTGTGCTGTGATCTTTTGGTTATAGCCGCCTCTGCAGCTGGTTAAACTGGTTAGTTGCTTCATGTCGCCTGGACACGTATAACCGTCCACGTCATTATCCCTGTTTACCTTAATTAACGAGCAGTATTAATAGTGAGAACCAGTCCCGTCTGGCTTGAGCACTAGATGTAGTTTCTTATGATCAATAAAAGAGTATAAAACTCCTCAAGGCGGCTGTGCGGCGCTTTAGCGGATCTCCGGACGTCCAGCGGCGCACTTCACTGGGACAAAAATATTTACAGGATGAAAAACTGCGAATATCGGCAAATCGACCCGCAAGCCCTGTCGACACCGACACCGACACCACCGCCGACCCAATGCGCCGAGAAGAAACCGAAACGGGTCCGCAGGAAATGGGAGGTTTTCCCGGGCAAGAACCGCTTTTTCTGCGACGGCCGTGTCATGATCGCCCGGCAGAGCGGCGTCCTCCCCTTGACGCTTCTCCTTATCCTGGTCACTAGTAGCTTGTTCTTCATCTTTGAGTAAGTGCTGCCATCACCACACGCCCATTCGGCTCGATTTCATTCCGTCGCTGATCGGGGGCCAGTGCCGGCACCGGAGCAACATGCTCCGCCTCGGCGGCTGGTATCTGCGTACGCATTGTTTGTGTGAGGGCGACTAGTAAAATAGCAGACTAAGTATGTGCTCATCCTGTTTTACGGGGTTTTGATCTTTCAAACTAAACGCTCAAGTATTTTGTATTAATACCTGGAGGTAACTATGGCGCCAGACTCGACGTGTAAAACTTTATGAACATGATAGCTTCTGAAATGGCTGCTTTTGTAAGCGGAAGCGGGTTAAGGAGTGCCAGCAAAGCTGTACCGGCAGGTGTGCGTTCATTCACTCATTTAGAGCCACATTAGATGGCTCCCGAATCAAGTGTCTTCCCTCTTGGCCCCGCCCCCAGCTGCCCCTTCCTGGTGAAGCACGTGACCAGCTGCATCCCTGTGATTGGAGGAGTTCTCTTCACCTTTGTGGTCATCTCCCTCCTCCAGACCAGCTTCAGTGACCCCGGCATCCTTCCCAGGGCCACGCCTGACGAGGCAGCCGACATTGAAAAGCAGATAGGTGAGCACCTTTTCGGAATGCCTTTCCCAAAGGTCTGGGTATTGGTCGGTTGCATTGGTTTTGAATTAGCTTGGGAGGGATTCAGACATGGTTTATTTGAGTAGCTCTGCAGTTTGGTTTCTGAACCCTTCTGCCTCCCTTTCTTGACCTGACTTCTCTCTCTTTTTGTTTTTTTTTTTGTGTCTTGTGTCTATAGACAGATCCAGTTCCTCCAGTTACCGTCCACCACCTCGAGTTCGGGAGGTTCTCATCAACCAGCAGGTGGTCAAGCTGAAGTACTGCTTCACCTGCAAGATGTTCCGGCCACCACGGACCTCTCACTGCAGCCTGTGTGACAACTGTGTGGGTGAGGAGGGGAGTGGCTTGGGAATTTTGCTTTCTTACACTTTGGTTGGGTAGCTGTGTTATTGTATTCCTCGGAGGGGCAATTTTAAGACTGGTCTGCTTCTGCAGACTCTTGATCATTTTGACTCAATGTATTTGGCAGCTCTTTTCTTCAAACTTCACAGGACCTTTTTATTGGATAAGGTCTGGAACATATTTCATTTTGAGACAAATCACGCAAAACTGAAGCAATGCCAATTAGTGGCAGTAAAGGGAAGGGTGACTGCATAAGGCACTTGACACTGAACGTGATAGCTCAAGAAGTATTTCATGGACTTCACAAGAACATTACTTCACAAGAACACACTTCACAAGAACATTATATGGATAAAAATCTTTGTTTTTCGTTTTGAGACGCATCATACCAAAACTGAAGCAGTGTCATTTAGTGGTGGCACATGAAAGGACAGCCACAGACACGGATCTGGCAATTCTGAGCACACTGAAACAAGTCACTAAAAGTTGGACTTTTAATAAAGATTTTTTTGGAGAGGTGGGTAGAGTTTGTAGAGGTTGGGGGCTGGGGGGTTTTGGGGATTAGATGAGGTCGGGCTGATGATGGGCTGTTGGGGAATACACTCTAGTCAGCGTCTAATTTTCTTTAGCACAGTCCTTTTTGTCAGCTCTGAAGGATAATAAACAGAATCATACTCAAAGCAGCATTCTCATAATTACCCGTCACAAGAATCTGCTTTTTACCCATTTGTATCCTTCTGTATTCAAGTGCTTAATATTATTAGGGGAAGTCAGTCATTATTGGTAGTGTCTCTGACCTTTTCTCGCCCCAGAGCGGTTTGACCATCACTGTCCCTGGGTGGGAAACTGTGTTGGCCGGCGGAACTACCGCTTCTTCTACACCTTCATCGTCTCGCTGTCCTTCCTGACTGCCTTCGTCCTCGGCTGTGTGACCACGCACCTGGCCCTGCGTAAGTATCCGCTTTCACTCTGCTCTGTCTGGTTCTTCGGTCCTCTGCTTATATGCCTTTTTTGCTATTGTGAGCCCACTTTGGGAATCTCGTGGGCCGTTTGGGTCTGATTCGGCCAGTCCAGGTCCAGCGGCTCTACGGGCTCGGCTTATTTGAAGGGTCATCCTCTTTCATTGTGTTTCCTGCTGCACTTAGAAGTGACAGTGATACTGTTGTTCCTGGCAGCCAGCGGCCTGTGTGGCAGCTCACGGCTCTGCATTATGAATGATGTGCGGATGTTGCCAGACCCAGTGGTTGCTGGGATTCCCACTGGAGTCCTTGGAGGTTTCCCTAAAGAAGCTGTTTAATTACTGCTCTCAGCCTTCAGTGAAGATCTAATTATTACAGAGGCAATAAGGAATATCTTTCAGAGGCAGATGTTCTCTGGGGTACCAGTAGACCTTTTTGACAAAGCTTCCCTAGAGTGCCTCTGTAGGCTTCCTGCACAGTGCTGACTTAATCTAAGTGCCCCTTCTAATGTCAGCCTGGCTGCTTGGTCGTTTATTAAAGCCACCCAGCTCCACATGATGCCCCACAATCTTTCAGAGTTTCGTGACTAACATGCATATTCCTGCCTCAGGTTCCCAGGGTGGAAAAGGTGTGATCTCTGCCCTCCAGGAGAGCCCAGCCAGATATCCTTCATGCCCACAGTTTGTGCCAGTTGCCGCCTGGGGCCCGAGGCAGGATGGCACTCAAACCTTACAGAGAGAGAGACACACACACACACACTCATGTTTGTAGTCAAATCTTTGTGGTGACCGTCCATTCATTTCTATGGGCCTAATCCTAATTATGACAATCTTAACCCCTACCCAACCTTAACCATAGGTAACCAAACAAAACACAAGACTTTTGGCGTCTTTTAGTTAAAGCCATTGATTTGTATTAAATTGAGTTTCCCCTTGTGGGGACTGGAAAAATGGCCCCTCAAGGTCAATATAACCAGGTTTTTAATCACATCGTGAGGACTGCAATATTTTTAGACACACATACCCGGAGGTGTGATGGCAACAGTGCTAACCTCTGAGCCACCGTGCTTACATGCTTGCATGCATTCATATGTAGAACTGGTCTAAGGGGTGGTTGGTGATGTGGTTGGTGATGCCAAACATTCCACAGTCCTTAATGCCTTCTGCTCTACTGCCCTGGAGCTGGTTGTGTGCTTCTTCTCTGTCTGGTCCATTTTGGGCCTTTCAGGCTTCCATACCTACCTCGTGGCCTCTAATCTCACCACCAATGAAGATGTGAGTATTACCAGAAATCCCAAGATGTGTAGTATTTGGTGCTTCTGATAAGATTCAGCACACCTGGCACTTACATGTGTCTGCCTTCCTCCATGCGCACGTCTGGTTCCCACATGCAGATAAAAGGATCCTGGTCAGGGAACAGTGGACTGCAGAGTGCTGGGAATCCCTACAGCTACAGCAGCATCTTTACCAACTGCTGTGCTGTGCTCTGCGGACCCCTGCCTCCCAGGTGATGGTCGCTCTCTTCAGCTGCTGCACACCCTTCAGCCATGTGCTTCGTATCCAGTTTTTTTTATGGTTACATCAGAAGCTCTTTTGCAGAGCAGTTAATATGGGTGCCAGCTCGGATGTAGTCCACCAAACCAGATGGTGGAGCTGGTGCGCGTCTGTGTGCTTGTGCGTCCTCCCTAAAGCTGCCCTGCTCTTGTCTTTTATGGCTGCCACAGCTTGATTGACAGGAGGGGGTTACTGCCTGCAGAGGATTCACCTGCAACAGCCTCTGCCCCCGCCGAGATTGAGCTCCTTGGCTTTGGGGCCAAAACCGACATCAACATGGTAAGATGTGCCTTACTTCTCCTCAGTAGGATGTCCCTTCTCCTCAGTAGGATGTCCCTCATCTTCTCTCCTTTTCTCAGCGTGCCTGCTGCTTCACATAACTGCATAACTGTGTGTATATCTTTCTCTAACTCTCTCTCTCTCTCTCCCTCCCCCCCCTCCACTTCTGTCTCTAATTTACTCACTCTCACACCTTCTCCTAGGTCTGCACTCCATAATGTTTTGAGGTGTAGAGTACATCTCTGCTCTTTCACTGTGAGATTAACCTGATATCAGATCATGTTAAATGTTATTCATGTTAAACAGATTATTTAAATTGCTGATATTAAATTCAAATGCAAATGTATGACCTTCATTGCCTATACTTCAGATCTGGAGGCCTTAGAAAGCACATATATTGAATTATGTCTAATTTCATTTGGAAAAACACACCCATAGGGACCCCAGGGGCGGCTGTCTGTGCCGGTCTTGCATTAAGTACTAACCCGTCACCCTCCAACAGGAGGACAGTTGTCAGGATTTTGCTGTGTCTTGCACTGGATGAGTACAGCAGGTAAGAGCCTTGAGTAACCTAGAGTAAACCAGCATGGCATGACCTATTGCTACCTCAGCAGGCCTCACTAATGGCACCTTTCCACTAACATACAGGAACCAAGGCGTACGGTGACGAGACACTAGTTACAGTTATAAGGTAGTGGAAGACGGCCGATATATCGGCAATGGTGAGACGTGGCATTCTGCTGCCGCCTGAAGAGTTCTTGTCTGCAGGGTCATGGCCAGCTTAGAAATCCTTTGTCTGTCACCTTTTTCTTTTTGACATTCACAAGTTTCAATGCATTTACCATTAAAAGTAAACGTCGGTTTTACATATGTGTTCATATTCCTGTTTAAGGGGCAAAAATATAGTTTCTGTTTTTGCACAAAATTAAATGTTTGTTTCCTGTCTTTCTTAAATCCAGTTTTTTTGGGGGGGGGGGGGGGGGGTATGGTTTTTTTAAGAATTTGCTTTGGGAATTTTTGTGTTAATTATAAGGGCTTTTATATTTTAGGGAGAAACCTGATTTAAATGATGTAGAAATTTAGCCCCCAGTTTGACAGCTCCCCCATGAATGGCAGTAGTGACCTGGTCACCTTCACAGAGCAGGAACTTCATCCTGCAGTTTGCAGTAACGACCTGCCGGCTCCTTGGTGCGGCTCAGTCGAACCCTTAGTGCCAATTACTGCGCTATCTGCACACAAGTTACTGCACCTAAGTTCTGTTTATGATGGGTGTCCGTACCCTGGATGTACCCTGAGAACCTGTTAAATGTTGCTGCAGATTAAACATTTATGACTGTATGTGTTTTTTTTTTTTTTTTTTCCCTCTTTGCACAAAGACCCGTGTTTGCTTCACTCCGTTCACTACCTGCCGCTCCCTCCAGCGCACTCAGCCCAAGGTGGAGTCCCAGGGTGCTCCTTTCCAGTGTGGGAATCTACTCAGGATTACTTGCATAATGGACAGCAGATATTGCCAAAATACAGATTACAGAGTCTTCGAACAGGACCAGCGTGTGAGTTGGGGGGAAAAAAGGGCATCTTCACAGTGCCCATGACCTGAACTGTGGCCCCATAAAGCCCCAGTCTTTGTGTCTCAGACCTTGTTCTACTAAAGTAACGTGTCACGTTAGCTTTGACTCATCTCCGGACATGACCATCTCGTCTCAGATCTGGACCTTCAAGTGCTTTTGGGCCCCATCCTCCCAGCAATAACTCAGCAAGCAGGCCCGCACCAGCGCCCAGAGTCAGTGAGCAGGTGGAAATGATCAGAGCCCTCTTATGCAAGCTGCAGTGCTTAATTTGGGAAATTACCAACTCACCAGATCTCCAGGACTGGATGATTCAACATTATGTCACTTCCAGGATGGAAAGGACAGACTTGATTACCATTTGAACCACATTAATGGTCTGTGAATCGAGGTGAAACAAGGATTCTGATCACACCCCTTGAACCACATCAGGGATTGTGATAAATTATTGGTCATAATCAATGAAAGCACAGGAAAAGAGCGGATTATTTGTTCTGTGGTGTTCTGAGCTGTAGAGCTCTTAGAAATGCAGCTAAGATGTGACATCCTCCGTGGAAGGTCAGGTGTCTGTCTGACCTACTCGCTCATGTGATAAAACAGCAGTGAAAGGGCAGCCCAGCCTTTCTCATGGTGATGTTATCCTGGCTGTGGCTGCCCTGGTGGACCTCTTGCAACATCTACCTTCCCTTGATCCTTCAATGCTTTGCATTTGGACCTTTCTCTGGGATCCGGGTCCCTCACTGGACCTGGTTTGCCTTTTGGAAACAGGGATTGTGATACTTGATATTTAATACAAGGCTACTTGCCATACTGTGGGTGCAGAGTTATACTGTGGTCTTTGCAGGTTCCCTGTATGTTTGGCAGGTTTGGTTCCTCATGCGGACTTTGTGAGTAACTGAGTGAGTGAATGAATGATTGATGCAAGCAGTTTTCTTCTGCCAGTGAGTGAATGAATGCTTGATATGCCCAGTTTTCCTCTGCCAGTGAGTGTTCCTGTTACTTTTTGTTGCCAACTGCAGAACTTGCACAGAACTATGTAAACCAGATAACACTGGTCGCCTTCACCCCAGAAGCCCTTACATCCATGTCATGGACTGTGGTACCATAATATCAGTGCTGGAGCGGTGGCCCCACACACACCCGTTCAGTGCAAGGCCCGACTGTAGGTTCACCTCTTCCGGCTCTTTGGAGGCTCTTATTGGCATATGTGTTGAAAAATTGTTCCCAAAATCCATTGCGAAAACTGCTGAATAGGATTGACTGAACCTGGTAGTTCTTGTTGTTTGTTGTTGTTTCTTTTTGTTTCCTAAGGGCTTGTTAATTCCAGTGTTAAATAAACAAATGAACATATTATTTTGCTTATCTAGCTCCCAGTGTTGTCATCTTGAACCAAAAGATAGTTTGCCCACATTAGCAAAAAACATCCCTCTGGAAACAGGGAGGCTAGTTGGACATTTGTGTGGGCTGTTGCAGACCTTTCAGACGCAGTAACTGCAATACTGCTCCCATTTTCAGAACCACCCTTAGACCAAACAGATCGAAGGCAAAGTATGGCAAGGCGCTGTCTGGGTACCTGAGTGCCATATTGTTTTCCAGAGTTTGTAAATCTTTTCATATCAGTCTGACAAAAATAGGAGTATGTTAGGTTATGATTTTGTTTAGCTTTTCTGTTGTTCAATAGTGATATTCAAGTAATACTGAAGGTTTGCTTCTGGTGTGGTGATGGTTTTGACTTCCAGTAGAGGGCAGTAAAGTGCCATCTTGGCTCTCGGAGAATATTCCTGCACATTCAGTCACCAGGAAAGTGAACTATCAGAAGGATCCCAAACTATTTCCTTAAATCATCCGCTTGGCAGTTTCATCTTAAATATTGTTTTACGGGATTAGGATGATATGAGGGTTGCTTCGTGTAATAAGTACTATGAGTAACTTGAGTCTGAGGGTCTTTTATTCAACAACCAGCTTACTGTTCCAAAGTCACATAGAAATAAGTCTTTATCAAAATGACAGTTAAATCAATATTCGAATGAAAAGCAGCCCTAATAAACAAAGTACTGCGGTAACTGTAGGAAAGAGGAGCCTCTGAGAAGTGCCTTGGTATCGGCAAGGATTCAGAATAAAGCAAATAAGTGAAATGGCACAAGAGGATATGAGCGTTACAGTCTCTTAGTATCCTCCCACGTAAGGTAGAACCACAGGGTGGCCCAACCCCCCCCAGGCATTCACAGAACCCCAGGGCATAACCAGTTCCACAGAAGCTATGGTCCTCTTCACAATAAATGCTGTGTGAGATGTATCTTTAGGGAACAGGAACTACGCTTGTACTGTGTGTTAATATTGGTTTGTATTCCCATAATCCATAGACCCTGTCAGTGTTTTAATTCTGCTGTGATCTGAACTTATGGGCAAAAAATATGTTTAATGAATCTGAGGCTAGAGAAGGTTCTGCCTTGGAAAATATCAGTCGATTTAACTGCTGAGTAAAATTCCTGAGGAGTTAAAGTATCAGCATTTTCCTAGGGGATGCCTGTGGAGGGGGAACCCCGCCCACCCTTGGATGTCTGTGGAGGGGGAACCCAGCCCATCCCTGGATGCCTGTGGAGGGGGAACCCAGCCCACCCCCATCATGTCGTTTATAACCTTTAATCAGCTTTTTCTGGCCCTTCACATAGACAAGTATTGTGCCTGCAGAGAAACTTCCAAACTGAGATCCATAATGAAGACACAGCAGCGCAGAGGATACATTACATTTGTTACAGGTAATGTATTGATCCCCAATGGCAAAGGTCGTAGGAAACTTCAAAACAGAGCTGATTGCACATGGAAGCTCGGCAGCCGAGATGTCCCTCATCACAGTGACTTCAGACCCAGTGCTGCTGGCTTTAGGTTTCAGGATTATGTCAGATCCTCTGGTGAGCCGCACTTTGCTGCCTGAGCATTCTGCCTACTGCCTGATCCTTCCCCCTCAGCAGGCCTGCCAAGCTACCAGCCTTTGAGGCTGTTATTCTGCTAACCTGGCACTTGTGCTGCCCTGCCAGTAGGAGGCACTTCTGAGAGCGGTATTTGCTCCTACCCACACAAAGGATTGTCTGTTCCGCTTACTGCCTGTGGCCCCACTCCCCCATTTCAACCAGATTGCTGGAGGGTTTCCCCTGGTCTTAAGAACATAAGAACATTAAGGAATTTACAAACGAGAGGAGGCCATTCGGCCCATCAAGCTCGTTTGGGGAGAACCTAACTAATAGCTCAGAGT
>JAODLD010000052.1:17379990-17398502 GCA_026781065.1 Mormyrops boulengeri | reverse complement strand
TAGTATGAGTATCACTCTGTAGTAAAGCATCTACATACACAGTGCTAGTATGAGTATCACTCTGTGGTAAAGCATCTGCATACACAGTGCTAGTATGAGTATCACTCTGTGGTAAAGCATCTACATACACAGTGCTAGTATGAGTATCACTCTGTGGTAAAGCATCTACATACACAGTGCTAGAATGAGTATTACCCTGTGGTAAAGCATCTGCATACACAGTGCTAGAATGACTATCACTCTGTAGTAAAGCATCTACATACACAGTGCTAGAATGAGTATTACTCTGTGGTAAAGCATCTACATACACAGTGCTAGAATGAGTATTACTCTTTGGTTGAGTAACCGCACCAGCAGCAGGAGAAGCTGATTACATTAGCAGCAGAAGGAGCTTACTGCACCTGCAACAGGAGGAACTGACTGCACCAGCAGTAGGAGGAATTGATTACATTAGCGTAGAAGGAGCTGACTGCACCAAAAGCAGGAGGAGGTCTTTACATTAGCAGCAGGAGGAACTGACTGCACCAACAGCAGGAGGAGGTGTTTACATTAGCAGCAGGAGGAGCTGATTGTATTAGCAGCAGGAAACACCTGATTACATCAGCAGTAGGACCTGACTACCTCAGAAATAGGAGGAACTGATTACATTAGCAGCAGGAGGAGCTGACTGCACCAGCAGCAGGAGGAGCTGATTACATTAGCAGCAGGAGGAGGAGATTGCAGGAGCAGCAGGAGGAGCTGATTATATTAGCAGCAAGAAAGACCTGATTACATCAGCAGGAGGAGCTGACTACACCTGCAGCAGGAGGAGCTGATTACATTAGCAGCAGGAGGAGCTGATTGCAGGAGCAGCAGGATGAGCTGACTGCAGGAGCAGGAGGAGCTGATTATATTAGCAGCAAGAAAGACCTGATTACATCAGCAGGAGGAGCTGACTACACCTGCAGCAGCAGGAGGGGCGGACTACACCAGCAGCAGGAGGAACTGACTACACCAGCAGCAGGAGGAACTGACTACACCCGCAGCAGGAGGAGCTGACTACACCCGCAGAGAGCATTTTAACAGCGTAGGCTGCAGCTTTGTGCCTCTTTCTTCTCATGTCTGTCTGGGAAAGCACGTTACACTGCTTAGCAGCAGCAGATAGGACCTCTCATCTCGCTATGCTAACAGCTGCCCCAGCTGGCGGCTGGGTCTTACACGCTATGTGAGGGGAGTGAAGGATGCCATCTTGCCTCAGCAAGCATACAAAGCCTCACTGAGCACACCATCTGCCTCCACGTGTCCCATTCCTGTTGCACCTTATTCCCCTCAGCAAGCAGTAGACCTCCAAAGCATGAGAATCCTGTGGGATGGAACAAGGCGTTCTGATCTGATCTCTTTCTGATCAGCAAGGTGTTTGTGATGTATTCTTGTGCCCAATCCGAGTTTCCTCAGAAAATACCCAGTAATATTTCAATTGTAAGGCCAGCCTTAGAAGACATGTGAGGTACCTTTAAACAATGGGTTTTGGGATCAATAGCTTCCATTCCATTTCTTACAATCCCATTCTTATAATCAATATTTTGATTTGCTAATTCCGTAATTTTAAAGACAGGGTAGCCCACTCAAACCAGCCATGTGCTGATGTGTGCTTGCAAAAGATTGCCTTGAAAGTTTTTTGTATCACTAGTAGGCAGAGTGAAAGAGACTGATTCCAGAACAGGTGAACAAAGAATACAACAACTTATTTTCATCAATCTGGATCCAAATGTCACCTGCTGTTTCTGTTTCTGTGCAAGATTTGGCGATGCAGGAGTTCTTATCTACACACACCTAACCAACGGTGCTGATGTTGTATGAAAGACGCCAAATGGGCATGACAAGTACACACACACACACACACACACACACAACAGCTTGTTTTTTATAGAACACAAATCAATTGGATCACTAATTAACGAGTAACTGAGTGTTAGTTGCATACTAATCCCATTCTTGTTCATCATTAATCAATAACGACAGTTCATGTATTCCATTCAGACACTATATTAGTTAACAAATAACTAATTAGTTACTAATGGTAAGACTTCACTTGGTGTAAAAGTTACTTAACTCATTTACTACTCAAAAACAAATCATGAACTAATATAGGTTTCCCCATGAAATACATGAACTGTCATGATTTATTAATAATGAATGAACATAGAATCAGTACTTAAACACTTAGTTACTGCTTAATTAATGCATTAAGTAACCGTGTATTATTCATGTCCCCTCAAGTAAAGTGTTACCAGTACAAGTAACAGCAAAACCATGAACTTATCTGACAGACGTTGTTAGTAGATGTTATATTTGGCTGTATAGTTAATTTTCAACTTTAAAATATCGCAAAAACTTCATTTATCGTCCAGCCCTACTCAAAACTCACAATATGTTTCTATATGGTTAATATGTAGTCCTATGGTATTATGCAAGGATGATGACTGTCATGGATCAGGGCGGACTTGGTGTGCGGGCGAGAGCGTGGCATGGTGCAGGCAGATATAGTGGACGACCCAGTTGCGGCTCACCGGAACGGAAGGGGTTTATTTGACAAAACAGAAAACACTACAAACAAAAAGGACCACGGGGGGTCAAAAGTAAATGGGACTAAACAAAGACTAATTACAAAAAGGGGCAGGGCAACAAAGGCAGGCAGGTTACAAAAAACAGAATAGCCAATATACATACGTCTAACAGCAAACTACAACAAACATACCAAAACACACAATGAACCACTAAGGGACAGAACTCAGGCAGGGACTTAACTTGAACTGATTATTTTGACATAGAGGAAATGTAGAAAGTAAATTAAGCAAAATGATTTAAGTCAAAGTGATGAGGAAAACAGACTAGGCTATTCTCATATGTATGGCTAACCCCGCATTACTGAGTCCATCAAACCCGAAAGTCCTCTTTAATATGCATTTGCATTGCAGTTGTGCTGTTGTGGTATATAAATTCTGCTTTGCAATACTGACAGATGACTGCATTTTCATCCACTAATGTGAAATGGCCCACAAATTATGTTTTTGCTCCTCACCTATGTGTCGTCTTCCCTCCACCATATTGCCGAGTAATTGAGAAGGAAATTTTTAATCAATGCTTTTTAATAGAGTAATCAAGTAACCGTTACCACTCTAGATATTTGATGTACATTAAGCTAGATAGTGGCATGTTTTATTGATTATAACCATATAGTTGGTTCCATAGAGACAATTTTTATTGATTATTACCATACATTTAGCTTGGTAACGTTTGCTTAACCAGCACGGTTTTAATAATTATTACCATGACAAATCAATAATATTTGTATGGCTCAAGGCTCGCAGGCGTATGTACAGTTCAAGGCTCGCGGGCGGTCATAAGGCTTGAGACTCGCCGGCATCCGTATGGCTCGAGGCTCATAGGCAGCCGTACGGCTCAAATCTCATGGGAGGCCATGTGGCTCAAGGCTCGCAGGAGGCCGTACGGCTCAAGGCTCGCGAGCGGTCATACAGCTCAAGGCTCATGAGTGGCCATACGGCTCAAGACTCACAGGAGGCCGTACGGCTCAAGGTTCGCAGACGGGCATGCAGCTCAAGGCTCACGGACAGCCATACAGCTAAAGACTAGCGGGAGGCCATACGGCTCAAGGCTCGTGAGCGGTCATACAGCTCAAGGCTCACAGGTGGCCATACGGCTCAAGGCTCGCAGGAGGACGTACGGCTCACGGTTCGCAGACGGGCATACAGCTCAAGGCTCACAGACAGCCATACAGCTCAAGGCTCGCGGGAGGCCGTATGGCTCAAGGTTCACAGACGGGCATACAGCTCAAGGCTCATAGGCAGCCGTATGGATCAAGGCTCACGGGAGGCCATACGGCTCAAGGCTCGCGAGCGGTCATTAGCTCAAGGCTCACGGGAGGCCATACGGCTCAAGGATCGCGAGTGGTCATACAGCTGAAGGCTCACGGGAGGCCATACGGCTCAAGGCTCGCGAGCGGTCATACAGCTGAAGGCTCATGGGAGGCCATACGGCTCAATGCTCGCGAGCAGTCATACAGCTCAAGGCCCACGGGTGGCTATATGGCTCAAGGCTTGCAGGAGACCATACGGCTCAAGGTTCGCAGACGGGCATACAGTTCAAGGCTCACAGACGGCCATACAGCTCAAGGCTCGCGGGAGGCCATACGGCTCAAGGCTCGCGGGAGACCGTATGGCTCAAGGTTCGCAGATGGGCATACAGCTCAAGGCTCACAGACGGCCATACAGCTGGAGGCTCACGGGAGGCCATACGGCTCGAGGCTCGCGGGAGGCCATACGGCTCGAGGCTCGCGGGAGGCCATACGGCTCGAGGCTCGCGGGAGGCCATACGGCTGAAGGCTCGCGGGTGGCCATATGGCTCAAGGCTCGCAGGAGGCCGTACGGCTCAAGGTTCGCAGACGGGCATACAACTCAAGGCTCATGGACGGCCATACAGCTGAAGGCTCGTGGGAGGCCATATGGCTCAAGGTTCACAGACAGCCATACAGCTCAAGGCTTGCGGGCATCCAACCGGCTCAAGGCTCGCAGGCAGCCATACCGCTTAAGGCTCATGGACAGCCGTATGGCTCAAAGCACACGGGTGGCCATACGACTCAACATTCGTCTCACCCATTTCTGCTTCATTCATCACATGCACAGTCCCCATTGCCTGAAAAGATTCCCCACAGCTATTGGCAGTGAGCAAGGGAGGTGGTTATTTTAGTGCTGTTTAAAGAATCACTCAGAAGACTGAGCGCCCAAAGCCAACTTAAAGAGTAACAGGAGAGTAGCTGAAGCAATCCAGGTAGTGGGAACACTTATTTATCTGTCCCACGCATGGAACGCCCTCTCATTCCCAGGCATAAGTGCATGGAGAGGAGGTCTTGTCGTGATAGAGGAACAGAACAGCTATTAAAGCAGTCATCCAGCAACTAAACATGTGAGAGAAAAGGTTCAGTAACATATCAGGCACATCTCCACTCAGCCATAAATCTCGTACAATGGATACAGTTAAACAGACCCAACCTCTGACTGCCAGGGGCAGTAGGAACACATCAATTAGCGTTTTCACATACTTTACAAATGCTGATTAGTCCACATCAGTGGGGTTAGGGTTAGGAGTATGAGGTTAGGGTGAGGCTGATATCTGCTTAGAAAAAAAAATAATCTGTAGCACTTTACTTGAAGGGACGCAAGTAACTTAGTAAATCAGTTACATCTTACGTACAAATCATTATCAAATATAGACACTAGATGAAATACATGACTGATTAATGGTGAACGAATATGGGATCAGTACATAAACTAACATTTAGTTCCTGGTTAAATAATAAATTAAGTAAGAGTGTCCTACTACATCATTTGTGCCCCCTCAAGATATCAGGGTTCCTACTCTTTTCAGGACATTTTCCAGGATTTTTCCAGGCTATTTTTATGACCCACACTCATTTTTACATTACTCTTCACAAAAGGGGTTCCAGTGAAGTCACCTTTAAATCTGAGACCTGCAGCTGCATACACACTAGGTTTCACATATGTCACACATGCTGCAGCAGTTCACAGTGCATTCACGGCCAATTTGTTTTTGTGGTATTAACCTATTTGCATGTACGTTATACTTTGGCTTTTTTTCTAACTCAGTTGAGGCTCTAATCACTGCTAACGCTGTGCACTGCGATACATTGCCTCAACACAGCATCTTCATATGAGTTTCATTGAAAGAGGACCATCTATATTTTTGATGGTATTAAAAATAATACCTTTGGGATTTCTAAATAGCGGGGTATACCATAATACCATCACACCGCCCAAGCCTAGTCGAAGTTCTTCAATGGTTTGTCGCTATGGCAGCCAGGTGGGACAATAGTGCTTTTATTAGCTACTTTTGCCATTTCAGTTCTGCCCATATCATTAGCTCCCTTGATTTCATCATCTGAAATATAAGCAAAATCATGGTACATTCACTACACAACAACTCGCCCTCCAAAATTTACTTCGAATTCATTTTCAATGGTGAGTAGCAAAAAACCGTGCAAGGAATTGTGAAATTGGCCAGGAAAGCATCTTGCTCATTGTTCACAGACTCAAGGTCAGGAATTCAGACTCAAATGTTCTATGCTCAAAGGTACCAGTCATAACATGTGACAAAAAACAGCAGAAGGGCTGGGAGATGGTCATCAGCACAGATTCAGCCACAGAAGTCAGGGTTAGGGTCAGGGTTAGCGTTGACTGTGCAGTACAAACCTGTGCTGCTGAAATGACGGCTGTGCTCTGAACACCTTCTCTCAGTCAGCATGAAACACAGATAAAGAGACAGAAACATACATATTCCAGCAGCCAATGTTCTACCTACAATGAATATAACAAAGACAACATCATTTAAGCTGCTTTTCACCTTTATTATTCATAAGTTTGATGGCTGTCCTATTTCATTCAGCATACCAGGTTCATTCTCTAGCTTTTAAATGTAGCAATACTTGTTGAAGTACTCGTGGTTTTATATTCTCCTGCTGCCCATGTCCCAAAATATTATTGTGACATGCTGTATGAATGTACTTCTTAACGACAATCAAGACACTAAGCATCCATTATAACAAACTATGAAGACATAAACTCAATAACTAATCTAATTCCTACTGCATTTTTATCCTGGTACCTCTAAGAAACAGCTGTTTAAATATACGCCAGCTGTTTAAAAGCTTTACTTGGATTATTTGTCACTGTATTTAATTTTTTTAACCATTTACATCATAGTACTGACTTTAATTTACAGTTTTAATTTGAAAATAGAATCATGAATAATAAATTCTTAATTCTTATGATTCATAGAAATATGTGGAAATATCCACCTCAGAAACATTTCACAGGTTTCACAAACTGCATGCGAATGTTCTGAAGGTGCCCAGATCAAATTCTCCCTCAGCAAACAAACTGCCCTTGGTTAGCATGGAGGACCCCACCTCAGCAGAAAAAGGTGCCAGGCCACACCACTTGATCAGAAGCAGAGACTCCATGAATGTGAAGAAGGAACAGGGAATAGATTGAACAGCTATGCACATATCTAATGTACATAATCCCCAGCCCTGCTGAGATGCTCCAGTTAAGCAGCACTTGCTAATGAGGCTAAGCTGCTTACTGATTCAGGTAACAAAATCCACACCCTACTCTTTCTTCATTCTTATTTTCCCACTGCTAGAAGGAACACGGTGCATGGTGGTGCAGTGGTTAGCACTGTTGGCTCCCACATCTGGGACCAGTTGGCACCATAGCTCTGTGATTGTGAAGTTTGCATGTGCTCCCTGTGTTGTCGTGGGGTTTCCTCTGACTGTCCAAAAACATGCTGAGGTTATCTAGAGTTACCACATGGCATGTACTCATGAATGTGGGAGTGAGCCCTGCAATGGATTGGTACACCCCATCCTGGGTTGTTGCCTGCCTTGATTGGTACACCCCATCCTGGGTAGTTCCCTGCCTTGATTGGTACATCCCATCCTGGGTTGTTCCCTGCCTTGATTGGTACACCCCATCCTGGGTAGTTCGCTGCCTTGATTGGTACACCCCATCCTTGGCTGTTCCCTGCCTTTATTGGTACACCCCATCCTGGGTAGTTCCCTGCCTTTATTGGTACACCCCATCCTTGGTTGTTCCCTGCCTTGATTGGTACACCCCATCCTGGGTAATTCGCTGCCTTGATTGGTACACCCCATCCTGGGTTGTTCCCTGCCTTGATTGGTACACCCCATCCTGGGTAGTTCCCTGCCTTTATTGGTACACCCCATCCTTGGTTGTTCCGTGCCTTGATTGGTACACCCCATCCTGGGTAGTTCGCTGCCTTGATTGGTACACCCCATCCTGGGTTGTTCCCTGCCTTGATTGGTACACCCCATCCTGGGTTGTTCCCTGCCCTGTGCCCATAGTCTCCATAATAGGTTCCAGACCCCCATGACCCTGAGTAGGACAAGCAGTTGCATGGATTGATGGTGTCTGCCTATGTCTACATTTCCATGTTGGTGTGTGTTTTTTTGTATACGTGGTAGCTCATTTGTGTTTGTGGCTGTTTGCGTTTGTCTCTACAAATCATCACAGCAAAATTGCACAAGACAAGCACCTCGTTTATAACTTTACTTGCTTAAAAATACATTTAGTTTCTGATTAACATTTGCCTTCTTTTGAGTTGTTTTTGATTAGGAGTGAAATACTGTTCACCCAAAAAATGTAGAGTCAGTGGTAAGTCCTGACAAATATCGTAACGTAAGTGTGTGCGTGTGCATCATCAGGTGTGTATCAGGCTCCCTAAGAGGTGCCTTCATAAGCACCTCCATCGAATTCATCATGGTGTAGTATGATAGGAAGACGATGCACAGTGTAGCTTTCAAACAAATGGGTACTTCACTATATAACAGGACTCAGACACACACACAAAACAAATGGGATGATGAGACATCAAAACAAGGCAGCTAGATTGGGTGAGGATAAACAAGGGCTAGAATTACAGGTGAGGAAAAGCAGAGGGAACACGAGCAAAACACCTACATCAATCACAGAACTACTGGTGGGCAACACATACAATGACCAACTAAAGAACAGAGCAAAGGAAGGGACATATATACACTGGTAACCAGGATTAAACAAAGAAACAGGTACGAGCCATTAACAATAAACCAAACACTACGGCTGGGAATAATAAGACACAGGTGAGGGTCATAATCACTAAACACTAAGGATGGCCAGCGACACCTGCTGGTCAATCAGGGACTGATCCTGATCTAAGGAGCCTTCAGGCCTGAAGCAGCATTGCTGCTTATCAGATGGGCAATCCCCGAAACCTTAACCGGCCACAATACTGAACAAGCACAAGCCTGAAACTCGAGAGACCTGCGTCAGCAGCTGCCTCCCCAAGCCAAATCAGCCTCACTAAAGTACAGTAAAATGTAAATGAACACCCCCCATCTGCTGAGGCACTGTGTAATCCCTCTTAAGCTGGCTCTTAATGAAACCAGCGCCCAAGCGGTCAACTGGGACAGGAAAGAGGACCAGGAGGATCTCTTTAGTGGGAGCTGTGTCCTTCTAACAAGGCTTCAAAATAACGGCTCCCTTCGCTTCAGCAAGCATCATCCGTGCGACTGGCAGCTTTAATTAGAACTTACAGCTTAAAAGCGGATACAAAAATGGGGGGAAGGGATACACTGACAAGCTGAACATATGCTGCTGCACGTCTCAACACAATAACGGGGTTCTGGCTTTTCAAAATGCAAAAGCGAGAGTCGCGGTCTGGTATCAGCCACATGTATAGTAAGTGATGCTTAATTAAGCTCAGCTGTTCATGTCTAGCCCTGTGATTTTCGGCATTTTATTGTCTTTTATTTTCAGACCAGTCAGAATTCAGTTTCGCACTGTTTAAAACTGCAACTAGAGGTAAACGATATATTGATTAACATCAAGAAAAATCACGATATCAGCAACAGCTGATAAGTCATATTTAAACTACATCAATATTCAAAGTCAGCAGAACCAGAGCAAAAGACACAGCTACTAAAATAATAGAGATGATTGCACTGGACAAGCACTTTTCTTCAGGGAAGGACAAGGGATTTTGTTGCTCACAGACCACTTATATGAGGTCTCAAAGGGGCAGAGTGTGACTCAGGGGGTCAGCACCCTGGGCCCATAATCGCCGGTGCAAATCCCAGGCCCAGCAGACTGATGCTGCCATTGGGCCCCTGAACAAGGCCCTTAGCCCCCAGGCCCAGGGGCGCCAATTCTTGGCTGACCCTACGCTGTGACGCCCAAGCTTGCTCTCACCTCTATATACTCATCATTGGCATCCTGGTATGGTATGCTAGCTGCTCCGTGGCTGACAAGATGACCCTCCAGGGAGTCATCAAATCAACACAAAAAAAAATTACCAACACCCAGCTACCTTCACTAGAGGACATATACAGAACCCGATGTCTTTCACGGGCCACGAGAATCATCAGGGATCCATCTCACTCAGGCCCCCACCTCTGCACTCTGCTGCCCTTTGGAAGACGTTACAGGTCTATTAGGACGCACACTTCCAGACTGCTGAAAAGCTTCTATTCGAGCACTATCAAAGAACTGAACTCAGTTAAATAACTGTTCATTGCATCTAGGTCTCATGTCTTTCACTGTCACCCAGGACATCAATGGGACAAAAATGCAATATCCCAGGGACTCTTTGGACTTTTTGTAACTAGAACCACTTCAATCCTATTTATACACTCACACCTTGTATATACGTATGGACACAGAAACACTCAACGTTTACTGGCCCCTATTGCTCATGTTCTTACTTTGTATGTGTGTGTAGTTTCATATGCAGAGCTATGCTAGTGTTGTGTTGAATCTGTTTCAGGGGACACCTAATTTTGTTGTAAATTCATGCAATGACAATAAAAGGCATTCTATTCTATTCTATGTGCCTGCATGTGTCATGGAGAGCAAGAGGTAGGGTAGGCGAAAAGAGGGTTTCCCCACAGGGATTAAGAGAGCATCAGTATTCTATAAATTATCAGCTTACGACATGTTTATAATTCCTTATTAAATCAGGCCCACAGATTGATCTTTCATTTTTCGCAGAATAAAAAATGACATAATGTCATTCTGCCAATCTGCTCTGGCAAACTCTGCAACTTTCACTTTCACTCAGAACTCAGAGGTTAGCAGGTCATCTGCATTGATATGGGTGATATTAGACAAAAGGTCAAAATTTCCACAAGAGTGTACCACTATATGTGACCAGTAAATATAAAGTACTGGGTTTTTTGCTGTTATAAGTCTACTCAGTTTCATTAACTGTTAAATACCTGGCTGTATTTAAACATAAAAAAGAAAATATTACATTGGTGGTACTTGTGCCTGTTAAACATTTGCTCCACAAAAGAGGCGTGAAACTAGGGTTGCTTTATGATCACAAAATCACAATCATGATAATTTTGGTCAATATTGAAATCATGATTATTAACACGATTACTTGTTGGCTTTGGAAGTATCGCGCATTTATCGAACTTAAAAAAGATATATCTTTTTAACAGTGGATTTCCTTGAACTCTAAATATAATTCAACTGAGAAACAAAGAAAAAGGGGCTGGAAATGGGTGCACTGGGATGATTACAGGAGACAACACAGGGGCATCATTGCAAAATTAAATGTGGCACAATAATCAATGTATCAAGATCGTTTTGATGACCGCTGGAAGCCAAAATCATAATTGAAATTAAAATTTGATTAATTGCCCAGCCCTACCTGGAACCGTGCCTGAAGAGCAAACTAGGCAGGACATGTGGAACCAACCTAGCGGTGGCAACGCATGAGACAGATCCCCAGAAAGGAGGGTCGCGGAGAGAGCAGATTAGCAGCTTCCGACAGCTTGCTGAGCTGAAATCAATAACACCACCCGCCCAGGGTCCACAGTGACCAGTCAAGCCATCTGTCTTGTAGTGCTTATTTATTAATATATTTGTCTCTGTATGACCATCAAAGCATTACTGTCTCAAAGCTGAACACTTTACGTAATGTGTATCTTAAAGAGACTGCCACTGACATTTTTCATCTTACAAATTCTCCAGCCATTTCATCTGCAGTAGGGGAATTCAGGTAAGAAAGGGGGCAGCGTTGCTATGGTTATGGTTCACAAAACGATCTTCTTCCTCCAGCTGCATTCTTGGGCCGACGGCCACCCGCCGCAGCTGCAGATTTACAAGGTAATGGCATTTCAGCTGGTCCTGCCAGGCAGATGGCAGAGCTCAGCAGAGCACTGACTAGCTCACACCTGGGATAGGGTCTGTGCTCCTCCACAGTAGAGACATGCACCTGGAAAATAATGGCTGTATGATGGTTTTGATGTGGCTGTATCTCAGACAGCCGCTTTCTGACACACAGGAAATGGCTGTGCATAAGCCATAAGTGAAACACAAAGATCAAAACGCTACACAGCCAGTGACAAAGAGGGACACAGGAGGAGGCACTCTGGCTTTCCCGTGCTCCCACATGAGCACCAAGACCAAACACAGCTGATGGTGAAGCTCATTTCTATGTAGGCATACAGCAGAACAAAGAAACATCACTGTGATAATTGCAGAACAAGTTCTAAAGATAACAGAGATAAACATTAGGACAGGTACATCAGTTCCACTAGGTCCAAGAGTACACAGACATGCTATGCACACATGAACTAACATAGAAGCACAGACATAACTGTACATATTGCAGGACATTGCTTGACATGGCAGTATCATTTCAATGGGTTAAATATTTAATATTCATTCTTTGAACAATGAGAGGTAAATCCCAAAAGGGCTAGCACATGGTGTGAAGTACCTCAGAAACAAATTTATCAAAAATATTCCATATACTACACGTGTACTTATTTGCACACAGGGAGATGATGCCCATACAGCAAGTCATGAGTAAGGACAGACTCACACAGACTCACACATTAGCTTACATAAGCTACAGGCCTGCTACAACGCAGCTCCATACTCTAACTGTCAGGGTAATGGGTTCTACACGCTTGCCACATGCCAACACAAAGACCTGCATGGGAAATCATATGCAGCAAACACAGCCATCATGTATAAAAATCACAAGGGATATGTAGCTAAACATCACCTCAAGATCACATGACAATGGGACAACTGCAGAGATTAAAGACATCGGCTGTTCTGCACATACCCAAAATGAACACCTTACTGTGACATTAAAATGAAACAATACTTTATTTGCCATTTTATTTGCCAAGTACAAATACAGTTACACTGGAGTGCCTCTTTTTGCATATCCCATCATGCTTTCCTTTGAGACAGACACATGCATATCACAGCTGAGAGTGTAGCCTGGGCTCCGAGCGCAGGATCAGGCCATTCATGCAGCATGCCCAGCGCGCTGACTGTGTCCCTGTTGCAGAGGGCATGCAGGCGGCTCGCACTACCCATGCTGCCATGTGTCTACCAAAGAGCCATGCTCACATCTTTCCTGGGTCCTTTTCTGCTGTAACCCTCGGAAAGAGATTGACAGGCTTGCATTGGTAGATGTCAAAGATAACGTATGAGATATGAATTTAGAGGTAATAAGGTCCTTTATTTTCACAGAAAGTGAGAACTAGAGTCCCGTGCTCTCTTCCCGTTTTTCTGCTGGGTGACATTTGCGACACATTTTCCCTGGTCTTTGAAATGTTTTATACTGAAAAGAAATAAAATCAACTTCTCTCTATTCCTTGCATCTGCCATCTTAACCCCTGTTTCATTTTTTATCCTCCCCTAATAGAATAAGTGTTGAAATGGCTTCACGCAGTACGCCCCAAGAGTGTTTAAAATGACTTCACCACTTTACTGGTGATTCAGTGACACTCTCCCAGCATTAAAGTACAGAGGTGGCAAGGTGGGGACCACAGAGGCCCGGCGGGAAGCAGGAGAAACACTCCCTCCTAATAAGAGACTCCCCAAAAGGCAGTCACCCCACCAGTAACGATCCACGGTCGAGCAACCAGCTTCCATCTAAACAACAAATCTCAAGTCACAAAAAAGTACAGAATGGATAAGAAACAAGGCTATATTGTGAATAGAACCCAGACTGACATATGTGATGTAGTATATTTGAGAATATATCAAAATAGAAATAATAATAATAATTCATTTTATTTAAAGGCGCCTTTCAAAACACACAAGGACACCGTACAGAATTACATAACAATAAATGTTTAGTAACATGCTCTATGAGAACTTTATTAGTTGTTCAGAGAAACACGCTTATCTTTTTTCTTCACTGTTACTGAATCAAAGCATTACGTTAAGGCAAAACATCCATGCCATTTCTGTAACCGCTTGTCCAATTCAGGGTAGTGGGGGTTCTGGACCCTATCCCGGAAGCTACAGGCACAAGGCAGGGAACAACCCACGATGGGGCGCCAAACCACCGCAGGGCACGCTTACACAACAGTCAGTCTCACCTATGTTCAACTTGGTAACTCTAATTAGCTCCAGCCTGTTTTTGGACTGCGGGGAAACTGGAGTACCCAGAGGAAACCCGATGACGACACGGGAAAAACATGCAAACTCCAAACACATGGAATCCTGCAGGGGGCTTGAACCCAGGTTCCGAAGGTGTGAGGCGACAGTGCTAATCGCCCCAATGCGAAACATAAAACATGTAATTCATATGCATAATAATAAACTGGGATTTTCTAAGCGATTAAAACTGTCTCTGCTATTTATAGTGTGCGTGTGGCTGAGTCTGACTGACAAAGAAAGTGAGGCTCCGCGCGGGGCGACAACAAGCGCGCGGACGTGTCTCGCCGAATCAATTACTGCCTCGTTCGTTCTCAGGGCACTGGGCGCGCGCAGGAGCGCGCATAGGCGCGCCCGCAGAGCCGCAGACTGGAGCGGCTAGACGGAGCCGAACTATTCCTGGGCGGGAGTCTAGGGCGGGGGCCCCGTCCGCCTAGCGGCAGTCTGTCATGATGAAGGACGGCAGCTCACAGCCGAGCGAGCGGCAGAGCTTCAGGACGTCTGTGTCGGGCGAGGAGGATCGTTTTGAGACACAAATCACCCTTGCAAATATCAAAGCATTTCATTAGAAACTTCCCTGACACTAAATACAGCATTAAGTCTTAAGAACAGTGCGCCTCCAGGGGTTCCTTGGATTACATTTACAATTGCTCACACCGTTTTCTTTATGGGTTTTTAACTGATGATTTCCGCAAATTTCCAGGTACAGGTTTATTTTTTAAATAAAACTGCGACGTGGTGATTTTATTCTAGCATAAGCACTGGCAACGAACCAACTGTGTAGATTAAACTTACAGAACCGTTGCCAAATAAACATACTCACCTCAGTATCTCTATATTAAAATAATCTTAAACCCTTGTTTATTTTGAATGGGTTGAGGTTTACGAATCAAATTCTACAAACTGAGCGAAGTAGACAATGCCGTTTATCTGCATTGTGGAGGAAACAGAAATCCGCACGATTTTGCGGCATGGAGGGACCCTGCTCCGTAAGTGCGGCACTTCCATTTCACACGTCCCCGCTTGGTATCCCCACTGATGTATCTGCATCACTTCAATTCAGCTGCATAAATAACTGGATGTTTAACTATCCTTAAACTTCCAAGCCGCGAGTATGGAAAGCGATCGAGAGCTTCCATCCCTTAACGGTCACTATTTACAAGGCGAGCCCTGATCACTAAGTATGCTCTTAGAAATTTTAAACAGGTTAGATAATTCGACGGATGCATTGTATTAACACAGAAAAATAAAATGGAAAGTGCTGCATTACTCCATAAGACATTCGTTAGTACCTAATCAATATAGAAACAGTACTCGAAATGTGTTAACTTTGCTTTAATAAAGCCATGGTCGACGAATTTCAGGTTATTTAATAAAGTAAGTCCATGTTAAAATTTAAGATTAACATTAAATAGCAATCATTATATTTATTCAAATTAACTTGAGTAAATTGAGCGTCAACTACAGACTGGAATTGAGTGATTTTGTAAAGAATCCCAACGGGCGAGAGGACGCAGGTAAGCCAGCGCACAAGCGACCCTCCACGGCCACAGGTAACAGCTGCGCTGCCCCGGAACATCAGACCCGCTATTCGGGTCACAAACCTGGCGTCTTACTCAATGAGGTTAATAAAACATCTTACATGACAGCAAAATAAGGAGCCGTAAGTAAAGACCCGGCGGACCGCGGCCGTACTGCGCTGGCTCTCAAAAAGACCGAAAAATAAGAAGCACTTAGCTTATAAACCAGAACGATTCTTTTTAAAATCCATATGAACTACAAAGAAAAATAAGAATTGTGTTGTGTTCATATTCCATTAACTGAGAGCGCAAAGACTAAGACTGGGTGAGAGTTTAAGTAATCCATCGAAAACATCTGGGCTACTTTCAAGCGAAACGATAAACAAAACGGAAATTATTTCACACGTAAACCAGTAAGAAAAAAAAAAAAACAGCCGAAGCCGGGAAAAGTCGCTCTGGGGAAATGAAAGGGAACCGGGCGGCTCGGACCTGCGGCGACTTCCTCAGGCTGCGCTAACTTGACCAAACGTGGCCCCCAAACGTTACCTGTTGGCCCTTCGGTGCCGTCAGCGTAGACGTGAATGGCCAGCATCACTAAAAAGGCGCCCGACTGCATCTTTAATGCTGTGTCCCGTCAGGCTGGTCAGCAGAGACGGCGGCGGCGGCGCTTCGGGACGATGGCGGCGGCTCGCAGCCTCGTCAGCGGCTCCTCTGATTCCCGCTCTTCTGCTCGAGCCCAAGTCGGGACTCGGCGCGCGAGCCCTTCGCCGTGAGTGACGTCACTATGAACAGGTGAAACGGCGCATTTCTGCACGCCAACTTGCGTCTCCCTCCAGCTCGAAGGCGCTCATATGCGGTCCAAGCTCGCCGCCATGTGGTGATGTTTAGTAATAGCAACCATTAAACAAGAATTTTGTTTGGTCGCTTTCATAAAATGTTTAAATTGCTATTATAATGGCCGTGTTTCACACATACATAAGTGTAAACGCCTCGGTAATGAGTAGAAAACAAAATCCGAAACAAAGAAAAAAAATGTACAAGGAAGCAGTGGGCTTTAAATGGTGGACTTTCTGGGAGGTGGACTCTGGCAGGAACTGTTCAGGCCAGAAGTGGAAGTCACTGAGTCAGCTGAGATACCTTCCTCTGTCCTCGCTAGAATGGGACAGGCAGGGCCTTGCAGGTTAGTCAGGGTCAATGGTTCTTCACTTCATTATTCCACTTTTGGTCAACCCTTTGGATCGATGGCTGAAAGATGAATCCTACATATACTTGGTGATATAAGAAGAATGTGGTCAGATCCAAAAGAAAAGCTGAATTACTTAAAACAGTAAGCGGTGGTTTAGCAACTGACTAAATCTTATGGCTGAAATAGGCTGCTGTCTGCAGCCTGTTACAGGCAGAGATACGATGTGTGTAAGGAGTGGGGTACTAACCCAACAACAAGCCGGGTTAGGTGCTGAGGGGAGTGGGGTACTAACACAACAAGGAGGATGCTGGCCAAATTTACATCCATTATGTTCAGTTCCTCTCACCCCCTGCATGACACAGTGAGGACATTACGAAGCTCCTTCAGCAACAGACAACTGCATCCAACATGCAAGAAGGAACGCTTCCGCAGGTCCTTCATTCCATCTGCCATCAGACTCTATAACACCTCAGTCACCTAAAGTTCATAAATTATGTCACTATTCTGTATATTGTGCAATATCCACTGCATAGGCATACAGATATATTTCCATCCCTTGGTGCAATCTGTATGTATGTGTATACGTATGCTTCCAAAGTGGACAGAGAAGACTTCCAAGGTGGACAGAGAAGGCTTCCAAAGTGGACAGAGAAGACTTCCAAGGTGGACAGAGAAGGCGTCCAAAGTGAACAAAGAAGACTTCCAAGGTGGACAGAGAAGGCTTCCAAAGTGAACAGAGAAGGCTTCCAAGGTGGACAGAGAAGGCTTCCAAAGTGAACAGAGAAGACTTCCAAGGTGGACAGAGAAGGCTTCCAAAGTGAACAGAGAAGACTTCCAAGGTGGACAGAGAAGGCTTCCGAAGTGGACTTCCATGGTGTGACTGAAGCAACATTAAGGGCTGGAGTAGTGATAAACGAGTGTTGGTTTTTCAGAGTTTCTTTAAACTCTTCATTCTGTATCTGAAGCAAACTATTAATCAAGACATTTTGTTAAATCAGTTTCATAACTAATTTGTTGAAATAATGTTATTATGAATTACACAGAAATCAAGAATTTGATGAAACTCTTAATTACAATATGCTTACTTATTGTACCCAGAAATTTGTCCAGACTCATGAGCCTGACTCATAAATGCTCATATGAAGTTTAAATGAAGCATTAACAGCAACTTCTGTTGTATCCTTCCTCTCCTTGTGAGTCCACTTTAAAAACTTCCATAATTCAATCCAGTCACTCTACTTGGATTATATTGTACTATGGTGTGAACGGGAACTTTCAATATCTTTGAGTCTCAGAATGGGTTTGGCTTTTAAATTGCTGACAGTCTTTATACTGAAAAAATTTACAGTTTGTTAAACTGGGGTAATAATGGTTAAATTAAAGGGCTAAGCATTTGGGTCCAATAAAAACATACTGTAGCTGTATGCTGATTGGTGGAAACATGGTGTCCCATTATTCAAAGGACAGAAGAACAAAATCTGGAAACACAGCAATAGGGGAAAAAAGATTAAGAATGAATTTTGTGTAAGACTCTGTAGGGTAAATGAGGTCCAACAAGCCGGGGTCACATTGTACACAGAGCCCCGCTGACCCAGGCAGTACAATGGGCTAGAAGTCCAGACATGTTGTATGTATGTTTGCATGTTTGTGGGGATGGGGGGGGGGGGGCGGTTGGGGCCGTGTGTGGGGGGGTTTGGGTTGGGGGGCGTTTGGTTTTTGCTTTGTTTGCGCGTGCATGGTAGTCCGGGCCGTTTGGGG
>JAODLD010000052.1:17310318-17327300 GCA_026781065.1 Mormyrops boulengeri | reverse complement strand
GCCATTGCAGTCAGGTCTCGCACACTATGAGGAGTAGAAGTTGTCCGACTTGGCTGCAGTCAGTTTATACTCCACCCAGCAGATCTCGCTCCACGTCACGTCAGCTGAAGACAGCCCAAGTCGAACGCACCCAGTGGCAAATTCGCCGCAAATTTCGCAGGAGTTGGAGATGTCTGGCATCGTATTGTGTGGAATCGTACTGCATTGCAATAGGGGTGAATCCAATAGTAGTTGTTCGTGTGTATCATTATATATGTAATGTTACAAATAATTATTGACTGTTTTATTCAGAGTGCTTTCTAAAAATTTGTATGATAACATTATACATAATACATGGAAAAGGACCATTGTTATCGAAGACATGCAGCAATTATAATAAGCACTATGTATTTTCTGTTCCGTCTATAGTTTTGACCATTAAACTTTATTCACTTGCGAAAAAAATGTCAGCGGATTTATAGTCAGCGGAATTATATAGTCAACTAAATTTAGCTAATTAGTCCACTAACAGTTTTCGAAGTTAGTGGAAATGCTAATCTGCAAATGAAAAAGGTAGCGTCACTAATTCCCAAATGACTGGAGTCCTACAGTGTCTTACTCATAACAAACCAGAAAAAGGCACACATTATTCCTTGTACGAAGTCAACTAAGCAAAACAATTGAATCAAACAATGAAATGTAAAACAATTAAGTCCACACCAAAAAAAGTTATTAAAAATGTGTCTCGTACCATACTGGGTTTCCCTTTATACACCATATAGTTTATTAAACACCACATAAAAGGAATCCATGACAAAAGTGAACAAACTGTGTTGGAAAAACAAAGTGATTGTTTGAAGTGACTTTTCACTGTTAACACTGCGACATATATGCACACAAAGTACTTTGCAAAAGTCTTTCCCAGTCAAAGAAAATGTATAAAGCTGTTTACCTGGACAGTAAGCGTATATTTGATCAGAAATAAATCACTATTTAATCTTAGAGTGTATGCAAATTTAGAGTAATATGATTCCATCTGTTACTGATATGCTGGACGGCTTCAGCTTCCAAAGCTCTCCACGGGGGCACCTCAGCTCTTCCATGTATTCATAAATGACCACCAGCTCAATTAATTAATCATATGAATTCATTAAAAATGTTTAGACATACGAGGATTGCTAAATACAAGTGTTTTGGATGGTTGCCTGAAATCGTGGAGTGACTTTACATTTTTAACATGACATTCATAACAAGTTATCGAAATTCGACATGACAGTGTAAGCTGACGACCGGTAGAACGTGTGCCCTTGTGCCCTAAGCTGCCTGGGACAGGATCACAGTTACCCTAAGATAAGTGGTTAAGTATATAGATGGATGCATAGATAAAAATGTAGCCTATTTCACTCACCCAAGTGTTGCTGGTCCAGGGAGATACGTGCGCTTATGTGAGTGCAGCTATTCGTACCTGTTCGTGATCCTCGACACCGTGCCCGCCGGGTGTCCTGCTCGTGCCCGCCGGGTGTCCTGCTCGTGCCCGCCGTGTGTCTTGCTCGTGTCCGCCGTGTGTCCTGCTCGTGCCCGCCGTGTGTCTTGCTCGTGCCCGGGGACAAGAAATCCAATTAATAATTTTTCTTCCTTGTACGAATGCAGAATATCAACTCAGTCGTTGAAATTGGCATCATCGGATATTATTATTTTTATTGTCGTCGTCGTCGTCGTCATCATCAATAATAATAATGATAATGACGATGATGAATGCAGCAGTAATTTAATAATTTAATAAATTGAATGATATCAGGCATAAATATTGCGGTTATAGATGGGCGGTCCTCACCTCGCTGACGTCACGAGGCACTGGACCTATAAAATGTTGTTTTAGCGACGCAAACGAACTAAAGTTGTTTCTGTGTCACATCGCGTTCCGTCAAAGTCTTACAAAGAATTCACGGAGTAATTGATGTTACCTACCGCGGGTTTTTTTGCTAGGTCTGGTTGCCCTTTTCATGCTCATGGTTTCTGCCAGCGGCCCTTTTGCCACTTTAAACATGCCGAGGAGGATCTCCGGAAGCGAGCAGGTTAGTAGCGTGGTGCATTTTACTACCCTGTTAACTGAAAGTTGCAACTATGTTTAAAACATTTTATTGCCATTTGTCAGCTTTTCAGACTTAACAACATAAAATAATCACTTTCTCTGTAGGCATTTAAGACTGTGTCCCTCTTTAGGCCTGATATAGGAACCTGACAAAGCATTACTTTGCCTTGGTGCATAATGCTTTCGTTGTAAAGTCACTATTTCATCTCTTTCTTGTTTGCAGGGCCTGAAAAAGTTCCCCTGCCTCTCAAGAAAGGAAACCATCATAAACTATATGTAGCTTCAGAGAAGGATCCTTGCTTTTTGGAGCTGGAACGGATAAACAGAGAGATTGAGACTGTCAAGTGTGAAGTGGAGAAGGAACAGCGGAGGTTATCTCGCTACAAGACTCTTCAGGAAGACATTGTTGGTAGCTGCTCAAGCAAAGCTTTGAATCCCCACAATGGCTCCAAAGGTAAAGAGCGTAATACCAAGAGCGTCAGTTCTGCTCGCACACCGGTGTCTGATGTAGTCCATACACCTGGTAGCAAGTATGTGGTGGATAGCTCACGGCCAAGAACAGATTTGGAGTACGACCCCTTGTCCAATTATTCTTCGGACCTGAAACCCAGCAGTGCTGCAGAATGCAGAGCGCAAAACTCTGGTCAAGAGAAACCACGTCTTAAAAGGATGAGGGAGAACCTTGGTGAAGACCAAAGAGGGACCAGACCTGAAGAAGATGACTCTGATGATGATGGAGTTCTTGTAATAGATATTCCTCCTTTGGAGGAAAGCAGAAAGAGGTCTAGACCCCCAAAGTTATGTAGTGCAGTCTCCACGGTATTGAAGGAAAGTTCTGAATGTATCGTATCTGTATCCTCCCTGCCTCAGTTGTGTGATGTTCCAGTCTTTGAATCGGAGATCTCTGCATGTAACACTGCCTGTGTGAAATCAGAAGTGCAACACTGCACTGACATTTCAGCTGCCACCGATGCTGATGCATCTGGGAAAACCAACATCACAGATGTGTTTGAGGATATATCAAAGTGTCTAGAAAATCTCAGAAGTGAAAGTAAAAAAAACACACTTTTGGCCGAACTTCAGCCTGTTCTAGGAAACTCAAGTTTTTGTGCTTCCGATTCCAGAATGAATCTCACTCCTGCAAATGATGGAACTGTAGCAGGTGATCAGACAGGAATGCAGCTGAGCTCCATGGAGACCCAAAGCAGGCTTCCCAATCCTTCTGAACAAGGGAATGGTGTACAACCAAAAATGGTTACATCCCTTGTTCTGCATGAAAATAATCCCGCTGTTCCAACACACCAACCCGAGGAGCAGCAAGGTTTCGAGCAGGGAACCCCTCCTGATGAAAACTCGCCTGTGCTGCATGTGTCAGTGGTGCCTTGTGCTCAAAAAATGGCGGCACAATTATATTTGACCGAAAAGACTGATCACCAGAGCAGTATCCAGTCAGCAGTTCCCATCCACCAGCATGAGCAACATGCTGTTCCTCATATTGTATATGAGCCAGTTCCAGGACCTTCCATAAGCACCCCAAGGGCAACTTCCAGTACATTAGATCTGTCTTCTTCAGTGTTAGATGAAACCAGAATACAAGATACAGTTGATCAAACTATCAAATCAAATTTGAGCTCTGAGGAGGAATATTTGGACATGGAATTTTCGGACAGTGACCCGATGGAAGAGTGTTACAGGATATTCATGGAAGCCAACCAGACAGAACCAGCAGACCCAGTTCCAAGCGATGTTCCTGTAAGTCCTGGAACAACCTCCAGCTACAACGGGCCATGTCATATGGTGAAATTCCTCTTCTTTTTGTCAGGTTGAAGCTGTTGATCTAGACCGGTCAGAGATGAAGAAACCCATCCCTGTGCCGGGCTCAAAGAAAAGGGTTGCCCATGTGTCCAAGTATGAGGCACAGCAGGTAGACTGTGTGTGAACCATAATCTCAAAATGGAGGCCAGTGAATAATGTACAAATCACTGAGCAGCGCTTTTCCCATTGGATATGAACACATTGCGTGATATTTTCATGGGGGAATCTTTGATTTTCATGTTACATTGCCAACTAACCTCAAAAACCTGGATTTTTACATTTAAGTAAGGTTGTAAGATGAGTTCCATTTTCAGTTTGTGATTTAATTTCCATGATGCTGTGGTTCTAGAAACAGCTTTGTTTCCTTGCGTGTTTTTATAGTAATGTCCAGTGTGATAAAGTATATTAAAGCAACTATCTGCTAAACTGAGGCAATGGGCTCTATTTGGGACTGGGTGTGATTGTACAGTTTGTAAATAACTTGCAGTAGACAATGAATTGTCATCCTGAATTCTGTGGGTTTGCTCTACAGGTAACTAAAACCAGGCCACAGGTGATGGTTCCGTTCCAAAGAGCAGTTCCCTTGCTAGCCCACCCTCCCAAACTGCAGCAGTTGCAGCAGAAGGCTGCTGTGCTGACCGCTGCCGTCAAAGGGGGGCAGGCCTATGTGGCAGCCACCAGTGGACAGAAAAAACAGGAAAACCTGCCTGCTGCCCCTTTGCCAATTCCTGTTCAACCAAGTAAGTTTAAAAAAAAAAAAAAAAAAAAAAAAAAAAAAAGTGTTTTTGCCCCCTATTGCAGGATCCACTTGAAACCTTGAATGGCAGCTTCGCTCAGAAGTAGTGAATCGCTTGGAACACTGGGTGCCACCACATCACTGCTAGCTGCTAGTAGTGAACAGCATAGGCCAATGGGAACCGCTGCATCTCCTCAAGCTGCTAGTAGTGAACCACATGGCACAGTCGGAGCCGCCGCATTAGGCACAAGCTGCTAGTAGTGAACCGCATGGCACAGTTGGAGCCGCCGCCTTGGGCGCAAGCTGCTAGTAATGAACCGCATGGCACAGTTGGAGCCGCTGCATTAGGCACAAGCTGCTAGAAGTGAACCGCATGGCAGTCGGAGCAGCTGCCTTGGGCGCAAGCTGCTAGAAGTGAACCGCATGCCAGTCGGAGCAGCTGCCTTGGGCACAAGCTGCTAGTAGTGAACCGCATGGCACAGTCGGAGCTGCCGCATTAGGCGCAAGCTGCTAGTAGTGAACCGCATGGCACAGTCGGAGCCGCTGCCGCATTAGGCGCAAGCTGCTAGTAGTGAACCGCATGGCACAGTCGGAGCCGCTGCCTTGGGCGCAAGCTGCTAGTAGTGAACCGCATGGCACAGTCGGAGCCGCCGCATTGGGCGCAAGCTGCTAGTAGGTTGCAGGGACCCCATGATTAGCATACTGCCTTTTAAACATGTTTGTTTAACTTTCTCGTTTTGCAGACCTCCCCCCCCCCCCGCTCATTTGGTGTTCTGCTCTGCCTACCCATTTTCTTTTGACACCACAATATGTGATTTAAAATTGTACTTGTCTGGATGGTATAAGTGTGCAGCCAACCCAGCACAGTGGAATCCAGTGGTGGGTTTTTATTATTTTGGCGTGAGTAAAACCCAAAGCCTTCACTGCCAACCTTTGCCCCCCCAGCCTGTCTGAATATCCTGCCAGTTGGAGCCGCCCTACAGTGGGGAAATGTGCACCTTATCATTCCGGATGGGACCATTGCTCTACCCCTGACTCCAGTTCCAACACCACCCACCACCCCATCTGCTCCACCCACCGTACCTGTGCCTCTGCACACCACCCTGACCCATGCCAAGGTTGGCCTTCCAATGATGCCCATACGTGCTGTATGTTAATTATGGTTGCACGAACCTTGTGTATGTATGTCACCTCTCAGCCAATTACAGTGAAGCGAAAGTCAAAGTCCCGCCCAGAGGCCGGTACCAAAGTCCCGCATGATGTCAGACAGCGTTATGTCAACTTATTCGTTGAGGAGTTCTTGAGGACATCCTTTACTGTTCAAGATGCCTTTGAGAAGGTCTGGGCCTGTGTCATTTTTCGTTGGTCATGCTGAACAAAACATGATTTTCTTCTGTAACTGCTTAAGGGAATATCCAGGCTAATGATGTAAGCTGATCCCAGTGTTTAATGCCTTGGTTTAGGCGCTGGCAGAGGAAAAGACCATTTATGACAGAAGTGTCAACAAGCTCAAGTATCTGAGTATAGCTGTAAATGTACTGAAGAGATTGAAGAACCAGAGTGCTCCCTCTGCCAAAGGTGTGTGTGTGTGTGTGTGTGTGTGTGTGTGTAAGCACATCAGCTTATTTACAAGAGTAATTTTCCATAGCATTTTTAAGCCCAGTTAGTAAATTTGAGTATTATTCATTCCTGTAAAGGACGTGTGTGCACAGCCAAAATCTGACATTGACAAGAAAGTGTCATTACATGCAGCTCCTTCTTTCAGAAAGCGCTGAATCCAATATTCCTGGATCAAGAGGCCATGTTTCTTTCAATCCTCTAGTTCTGCAGGCTAATGGTAAGAGCCAAGTATGAAACTAAACTTTTTTTTTTTTTTTTTTTTTTTTTTTGTCGTCATTTCCATCCAAACTTAATAATGTAATAACTTTAAGTTTAATAATGATCCATGTAGCCTTTATTAACTTCATATCACACTTTTTCCCCCCAGACCCAGGAGAGGCCAATTTGTACACACAGCTGAAAGAACATGTCTTGTCTGAAATACTACTGAAGGAGAACAATTACCCCCTTGCCCATCCAGAGATACCTGGAAAAGCCATACAACAGGGCAGTATTAGAAAAGGAAGCACTGACCGTAAGTATGGATGGATGGATGCGTGGATTGATTGATGCCTAATACTGACTACTGTAGGCACCCTTGGATATTAAAACTGTTTAACTCAAAGTGCATTTTGAATTTTACGGATGTTGCCCTTGAAACAGCTCTGAAGAGGATCTGCTGTCGATGTGGGGCTACATACTCGGTCAGCCCGAGCGGGACCCACACCAGGAAAGAGGAGTGTAACTATCACTCAGGGAAAGTGGTGCAAAATAAAGGCAAGTCATTCGACTTGTAGGTCACTCATTTGGGGTCCCACAGGCAGGGAAGAGTCAGATGTCAAGGTGCATAATGGGACCTGCTGCACTATTGGCTGTCAGGCTAAATCAAGGCTGTATGAAACCCATGTGCCTCAGTGTTGTACCCTGCCGGCGTTAATCCGGCGCGCTACCCCTGCCGGCGTTAATCCGGCGCGCTACCCTGGCGCGTTACCCTGCCGGCGCTAACGCATGATCAACGCATACTTAAGCATGATTATGATTATGCTGTTCACAGAACTGGACAGTAACACTGATCAACAAATTTTTACAAAAGTCATGTTACTGAAATAAAATTAGTCATTTATCAATTTTTATGTGCTCAACACGAATATGACAGTCAAAATGCAAAACTGGCTTTTTTTTTTTTTGTAATCTGCAATAAATTAATAATTTGTGTTCTGTATTATAACTAAATGGATAAAATAACAGTTTTATGTTTTCAGTAGCTTAAACTTCATCCCACGAAGTCTGACATATTTTAAATGCTCAACCTTTCCGACTGGGCTTTATATAGTACATTGCTTACGTCAGCTTACTTCAGCAGCCGCCTGGCAGTAGTACTGCATTGCATCAGAAAATGATGCAATAAACTCTGTGTGCATGATGGTATTATGCAATGTGATGCAATATTACATCATTCTAGACTTATTTAGGATGTTGTTACAGTCTTACTGGATAAATTTACACTGTGAAACAGAAAATTAACTATATGTAACATCTTCAAAACGAGAGCCAATAAAAATTGTTCGTGGTCATATTTGTGTTCAGCACACCAAGATACTACAGATTAGGACCTTTTTAAGTCTGTAACAATTTCAGTGTTGACCAGTGTAATCAATGCATACCAGACTTGATGGCTTGGGGCCAAAATATGCCTGGCCTGTTTCATGTAGTATCTGAGAATTTGTTCCCAATGCAGCAGTCATTGCAGAATGTACACACCTGTGTTCCAGTGCCTGGTGGTGTGGAAACGTGCTATAGCTGCTGCGAGGGGGCCATCGGGACCCCCGGCTGCCAGGTATTCAAGGTAGTGCAGCGCTCTGCGAGTAACCTGCCTTTGTTCCTGCAATGGCCTTAAGGCTCGCTCTGTGCTGTGCGGTCTTTGACGTTCCCCTGTGCCATGGTAGCTGCACGTGCATGATGCGGTCAGCATGGATGGCTTTGTGAGCAGCTCGCCCAGACCCCCCACGGAGATGGGGAGCCCACGTGTTTTTGCATTGAACTGTGATGTGGTGAGTATCGCTACTTCAGCTTCTCTCCATGGGGGTCACATTTGCAACAGCATCATTAGAACCCTTATCCTTCCACCTTAGGCTTTCTATGGTCTGATCTCATTACTGTCCTGGCAATTAGCAGAACTTGCCGTCCTTTGCAATCCACCTATGCCTCCATTGATACTAATCGGGCATTGTTAATTACTTTACTTTTTGTGTGTGATTTTCACAGGGGTTTTGTAATTTTGTGGATCAGACTTTAACAATTTGCTATAAAGTGCAGATGATGGCTGGATCAAATGCCTGTACATCCAGTTCATTTTCCAGGAGCACGGCTGCTCACAATGAACTTGAAAGTGAATGTCTCTGCATTTGTGTGTGTTTTTTTTTTTTTTTTTTACTTTTGTTTGTTTTAGAGATGCATCCATCCATCCATCCGAATTGCAATTTGTGAAAGTGTGTGTGACTGGCCCATACTGATTTTCGCTGATTCAGATTTTCTTTCCAATAACTATAATTTGACAGTATATACAAACAAAAACCAGTCCACAGGTTACCTCCAAATAAGTGAAGTCTACTGTTCTCTTCCAAATAATAGGTGCAGGGTAATATTATTAATACCAACATCACATGTTATGCACATACAGCTACATGAGCTAGACTAAGATCAGACTTTTTCATACCTTCATACTGTGTGGACGTTATAGCACAGGGGGTTAAAGTTTCGCTAAAACATTTTTGCTCTGTCATAGGAAAAAACCATAGCTAGCTATTTTAATGATCATTGCTTTATCTAGTATATGTTTAATAATCGGTTTAAAGTTCACCTCCGTTTCACCACGTTTTCATGGTGGTTCCCCCGCGGTTTTACTTTGGCTTTACATGTATTACAAATTGCAGTCTTTGTGTCGTCTTCCCTCACAGCGAAGAACTTCCTCGCTAACGACATGTTAGCGTGTGGCTGTGAGTGTGCTCGCGGCTGTCAGGCTCTTGCCTGCGCCGCTGTGCGTATGATGTGTGGTGCAGGCGTAAAATGGACCGGTTCAGTACCAGAAATGAATGAGACTGATCGGCCGGTCTGTGGTCCAGGCCGAACATGCTGAAAATCGGCCGATTCTGGTCGCTAGCCAGTCAATCGGTACCTCTCTAGTTTTTGTCTTTATCCACGTTGCATACTCTCCCTAATTGGCATTATCTGGCCTTTTATAGTGCTACACCTCCCAAGGTCTGGAACTGCTCAGGGTAACTGTGGTCAACTCAAACCTGCAGGTGATCTATGATGCCTTCGTTAAACCTGACAACGAGGTCATTGACTATAACACCAGGTACAATTGATTCCGAAGCTTTTACTAATAAGCACATAGTCACTGGATTAATCCAGACCTGTCCACAGGTTTTCTGGAATAAGCGCGGAGGATGTGTCCAGTGCCAGCCGCTCTCTTCGGGATGTTCAAAGTGTGCTGCTCAGCTTCATCAGTGCTGACACCATCCTGATTGGCCACAGCTTGGAGAATGATCTTTGTGCACTCAAGGTGAGTGTGGAAGTGCTTCAATGTGCTAACGTGAGTTTTGGATGCTTGCAGTTACCATTCACCACTGCCTGTTGTCATTTGGTATGCATTTTATAGACTTTTCACTTCTGACTGCTGTCGTGACCCTTCCACTGGCTGTGCTTTTGGCTTATTCACCACAACTGCTGTCGTGACACTGCCACTGGCTGTGCTTTTAGCTTATTCACCACACCGCAGTGGACACCGCTGTGGTTTTTCCTCATCGCCTGGGGCATCCCCACAAGAGAGAGCTCTGCAGCTTGGTTGCGGACCATCTCCGGCGAATCATTCAGGAGAGTGGTAGGTTCACAAACATCAGATAACATTGCTTAAGTTTCACAAAACCACCCCCTAAGCTTTAAATATTAAGTTTGAGATGAGATTTAAATATTTAAATATTAATATGTTTGAGTTTCTCATGCTTATTAGAACACTCCAGTGTATATTCATTTGTTCTTGATGCTGATACAGGTTTTGCTTAAACCATCTGATCTTCGAACATTTATTACGCAGCACATACAGTGATGCTCATTCCACATGCTGTGTGATGATAAACCTGCATCATGAAGCTAACCTCACATAAAATATTAGTAACAGGTATTACCAGCATGCTTGTAGTAACTGAATTAGACACAGTCCTCAGACACAGTACAAACTAAATCTGGCGTAAGTTTAGGTTGTTAGTTGGTTGGCATTTAAAATAAAGCACAAGATCAAAATGCACACCTAAATAAAGGTGTGTTGAGGAAATATTTTAATGTTAGGGGGTGCTTCCTGGCGCTAGGCGCTCTTTATGCGAGCTGTCCATGCAGAAAGCTGTTAAGAGCCAGCAGTTCCTGTTCTCCTGAGCAGCTTCTCTTGCAGTTGGTGGCCATGACTCTGTAGAAGATGCCACGGCCTGCATGGAGCTGATGCTGTGGAAGGTGAAGGAGGACTCTAAAGTGAAGAGGTGGTGACTGGAATAAAGTCTCCATGATAAACCTGCCTCCATGTATTTCCAGAGCCATGGTGTTAAATTCTGAGTCTTGTTTCTCTTTAGTGGGGCAACCTGAACAACTGTCACTTATCTAATGGGCTTTATTTTTGTTTGGTTTTATTTTCTTGTTCTTCGTTCATGTTTTCCTTTTTCGGCATCCTTAATTGTCTATTTATGCCCTTGGAAAGGGCTGATATGTATCTAGAAATTAATTCTCTACATGCTCCTCTCCTATGACTGAAGGGAAGTAAAAGCATACAAAACCACTGCGGACTTGCTGTTTTTTGACACGTGTCTGACACAGATTATGAACCTGCTCTTGTATTTCGAGGCCTGCACTGTCAATTACATTGGACAACAATTTTTTCAAAACATTTGCTGCTTAAAAAAAATCTGGGGTGATGTTAGACAGCTTCAAGCTGAGCACAGAAATAATTTCAGGTTTGCTGTATAACAATGGAATTTGAAGAAACAACTTTTATTGACTATAGTATGTTTACAGTAATTGCATAATGATGCTGACATATTGTGTTGCTCTGTGTCTGATGTTTCTTATGCCGGTCTCCAACAATTGTCGGCTAGCATTGATGGGTTCCAGTTAGCCTAATACTGTTTTTCACTGGTCGCAATGTCCTGGCAAAAACTTTCACTATTTGCCTGTCACTAACTACACCCAGATCAGCCATTGTTGCGGGTCATGCCCACAAGCTAAAGCCATGAACAAACAGAGGTTACAGCCCGCTTGAAGTTTGTGAAATGTTCTGAAAGAGAAATGTCCATTCCCAGTGATGGCAAATCCTAACCTTTTGCTTTTGACAAGCATTAAAGGTCTCTGAGCAGGTCTTTTAATTCTGGCTGTTATCGGAAATGAATAAGCTGCCATACACGGTTCAAGGTCTGGATCAATGTCATTTTCTGCATTGTGTCATGATCTTCCTCTGCTGTGGCTAAGCTCCTCTGGTGGCTTTAGTCCTGGCAAACTGTCATCATTTGGCACTCCTCTCACGGCTGAAGGCAGATTGTGGAATTCAACAGATTTAGAGGAGTAGAGAAGCCAGATACATGGGTTAGGCAGAGGTAACAGTCTGTCATCTGATCCTTCTGTTTTCGCCCTAGAATTGGCGCTGCAAATGGCATTGACTCGCGAGTACTTCTGAGTCGAGTGCTCAGCCCGGTTGCATGTGTTGCAAAACAAATGCGAGGAGCCCTGGGTCTGTCTCTCACCGGTTTTACAACTGAAGTAGAGCTCATAGCTCTCTGTACAAGTGCAGTCATGCTGTCTCTGGGCCTTAAGCATATAATAACATTGCACAACAAAGGTTTGGCTTCTTGACCAAAAATTTTCGTTTCTGTAAGAGACCTATCAATAATGTTTTGTGCCAGGTTGGAAACTATTCTGTGGAAGTTTGCAGCCTGGGCAGGCCGGAGCCAGCTTGACACTGCCTCAGCAGGTTATAAAAGCGGCTTGCATACGCAGATGCTGCTCATTGGGTTAATATAGAAATCACAAAAATAGGGTATATCTACAAAACAGTACATGATAGAAAAATTGAAAAGTTATTTTTGTGGTTAGCAGGCCAAAATTCATAAAATACATCCAATAGTGGTCAGGAAGCAAAATCGTTATTGTCCAGGGTTATGAGACGAGAGATAGATGCTCGTTAAATGTTCCTCTGTACAGCTGAAGGTGTAAATGGTGCAAATTAGCTTAACTGTTTTGATGTGAATATATAAATACCCCATAACTATTATTATATTCTCAGCATGCCGCACTGCTCCTGCTGCGACCTGTTTACAGGCTGATATTCGGGAACGTTACGCGTTGCGCTTGAGGACAGGCCCCTTCCACGGACTGCTGGAGTGTCCAGGAACCAGTTACATGGGCTGAGTCTATTTTTTGGCATAGGCTTAGAAATTCATATCCTTTATTTTGTATTCTGTGTTTTTCTTCTTTAAATTACTGATGCAGTTGACACTGTGACTCTATATTGGGTAAGAGGTTAGTTGGATGGAATATGAAGTTGAAGTACTCACTCAAATAATCTTATGATACTGTAATTGCTAATTTTGGTGTTACATTCAGAATGTCCTGAATATTTTGTCAGGCAGTTAACTTGTTTCCAGCTTGAAGCTAGTAAGGCTTCCCTTGTAATCTTAACACAGTCCCACTGATGGGATGCCAGTACCTCATTGGCAGATATGCACTCACTCATAAATTTAGAGATGCCAGTTAAACTGACTGTGTATCTTTGGACTGTGGGAGGAGCCTGGAATTCCTAGTGGAAAATCACATAACACAAGAAGACACAAGGGTAGGGGAGATTCAAGCCCCCAAGTTATAAAAGATAATACAATATGAACAGCAGCACATATGTGCATATTTACCTTCACCTGTGCACTATGTTCTTGCTGCTATATACATGAGAATTTCCCCCCTGGGATCAAAAAAAATTATCGTAATCTTAATGTTACACATACACATTATATTATGATCAGTATAACCGTTCGGAAGAAGACGTCAGAAGTTCCTTGGTGATCATGTGACAAGGACCACCGACAGCGGGTTTCCGGGTACGTCACATGACCAAGGTGTCGCTTCCTTGAAGCCGAGCAGTGTTATGGGACCACGTGACACGAGTGTCAGTGGAAAAGAAACAGGTAAAACTGGACTCAACAGTGTCTGTATTGTGGCCGCGAGTTTGGTCGGCTTGTCTCCCTATTCCGTTTGCGGATTTAGGCGACTCATTTTTGTTCAGACCCGATTAGGAGGTCGTATTGAGACCGCTTAGTGAAATTGAACGCTGTATTTCAGGCCTCTAACCGGGTTTCTGGTCAGTATATCAAGTCTTATTATTTCCGTTATTTGGGGCCTAGAGGCCTAACGAGAGCCCCGGTGTCAAGTACATCGGTGATGCCGTGGTGGTGTTTCCAGGACAAACTGAACTGTGCAGCGATGGTTAGTTAGTGAAAATATACACAAAGAGGGTGAAACAGTGTGGCGACGAATGTCTACTCGCTTGTAAATATATGTTCTTGTGTAAGATGTGTTTTGTCACGAACGTGGTAATAGCTGCATGGTGATGTTTGTCACAGCTGGTGGCGCTTGTTGCTGTATCTGTACAACCAGAGAGGCACGAGAACAAGCTACATAAAATCTAAGGTCTGCAGCGTCGGCATCCGTGGCAACTGTTTTTATGACACTGGATATTAGGGTGTCAAAATAAATGATCAAATAAAGTTACGTTCATTTGCCTGTTTTTTCATATAACTGGCTAATGGGTCTAACTTATCTGAATGTATTTTTAAAGTTCATTTTGATTTAACTACATTTCCCCCTTCGATTGTTTGCCAGGTTCGTTACGAATATAAATTAGTAGCAAATTCCTAACCTGTCTGACAGCGTCTGCTACAGTTGTCTTGACACATTGTCTTATTATGACTACAGTAACATAAGTAAGGTTAAGCCAAAGTCGTCTACCTGCAGTGTTTTGTGCCCAGGTCTTCACTGAGTGCGGGAGACCTCTTGGCATCACTGGTATATTTCTTTTGGCTGATTTTTGGATATCCCTCATTGGTTATCTGCTCCATTTATATTGCTTACCATGTCATGATAGGCATAGGGAGATGTGTTTAAAACGAATCCTTTTCCTGTCCTACAGTTAATCATTGAGATTTTAATGGTTATTACAGAGTGAACGTTAGCAGAGTTTAAATATGCACATGCTTGAATACATCAACAATTTGTGATTCATTTCAGCTGTGTTTAAAGAATATTAATAAAACTTTAATGACCTGTTGAGGATCTCTTGTTTTCAAGACTACATAACCCAGCAACAATTGTGACTGGGTAAAATTCAAGATTTTATGTGTAATGTTAATACTATGTGATTTCTAAGTAAATTTGGTTAAATGGCAAAACATCTTTTGTTCCCGATTTGCTGTGAATGTTTTTTTTGTTTTTACTGCTTATGAATACTATGGAGGAATGCTTATGGAGAGTGACCCGTGTGTAAGTCTCCCAAATTGTCCCTTGCAGGTCTTTTTTGTTTCTTTTGTAAATATTGTCATTTGTATATACTGTAAATGATGACGTCGGTGGGACACAGCCAAGCTCGAACCAGCTTGGAGGCGACACAGACCAAGCAGAGGCCTCAGGTAATGCTGATGGGCCTGGAGCCAGCACCGTTACATGGAGCTCGTGAGCACTGCCTAAATCACACCCAGGCATTTCATTTACATGAAATATATTTATTTAGGAGATGCTTTTGTCCAAAGCAACATGCAGGTAAGGCATACTGACATCTCCTGTCTGTCATCACATACCTGGATCAATATGAGATTTCTCCAGAAGGGCTGGTTACTTCGGGTTAGGACATTGTTGGAAGGGCACTGGTTTGAATCCCCTGCCTAGCAGAGTGATCGTATCATTATTGGGCCCTTGAGTAAGACCCTTATCCACGAAAACTGATCCAAGGCCACCGTGGAGATGGGTGACCCCAGGCTCCTCTCTCACCATCTTGCCTGTGTGTCTTATAGGAGAGTAAGATGGGATTTGCAGAAATGTACAAATGGCAAACACTATATGTGGTTTTATATGAGAGTCCATGTAAAATAGCTTCACTTACTGCGCACCATAACCAGAGTAATTTCTTGTTCAGGGTTTGTGCTTGAGAGTTGGCGGTTTTTAGGAATTGAGTTCAGTAATGTCTGTTAAAATGCCCGTGAAGGTCACACAGTTTTAAAATTGAAACGGATCTGGACCATCCCCCAAACTTCATGCCGCTAAAAACCCCACAAAAATTTGCTTCATCTCCAAGCAGTTAATTTCTCATAACTCAAACCCACCAGCAATAAAAGGAAAAAGTGCCTTGAGCTGTCAAAGCTCTTAAAGTCCCCTGTGAAGAGCGCTTGTGCAGTTAGTCAGAGCTGACTGCCCTCTTCCTCTCAGGCCACAGCTGAGCAGATCCGTCTGGCACAGATGATTTCTGACTGCAGTGACACAGACTTTGAGGAGAAGGTGAAGCAGGTACTGTCCCCTCCTATGGTGTGAAAAAGCTATGAGCGACTTTGCCTCAGTGTCGGAAGAAAGGCTACAGCCCGGTGTGAGCAGCATTAATGTCTAATGGTAGAAAAATGTTCCTCGGAGTCCATTTCTATACCTTAAAAGGTACAATTACCTGCAGCGATGCTACAGTTGGCGTGCAAATAATAGGTACAAAGGCTGCCACTGTGCTCATCTGTTGCACCCTTATTCATGTTTGTCTTTTTGGCTTCACTGTTTTGGCAGTTGGTGGACATCACAGGCAAGGACCAGGATGAATCCATGATCGCGCTGCACGACTGCAATGGTGACGTGAACAGAGCCATCAACGTGCTGTTGGAGGGCAGTCTGGACACTGTGAGTCTCTGCTAGGGGATGCAGCCAGTCGGACTGTCCTGCAAGAGAGCTTTCAGGCATGCGATGTGTGGTCATGCAGAGTGTGGTCATGCAGTGAGAAGAGCAGCTTGAGATTGGCTGTTGAAGGGTCTGAAGAACCTGCCCGAGGAAGGAGTATTAAGCATTAAAATCTGACAGCTGATACAGTTGCATGCTTCTAATGGTACACATCTAGGATAGCTGTTTTGGACTGGAATGGGTCAGAGATGTGAGACTGGGGGATTGTGGGGGATTGTGCAGGCTTAGATGTCATAGATTATTGTGCAGATGCAAGAGATGAAGATTCTAATGTCTTGTTTCATTTACAATCAGCTGCTGTCTTTCTCTTACTGGTGCCTCATACCCCAGGATTCATGGGAAATGGTGGGAAAGAAGAAAAGTGTATCTGGGCAGAAGGAGATTGTGCAAGCCGAGGAAAATGGGAAGGAGAACCGGGATCATGGAGGAGAGAAGGAAATGGCTCGCCGCCGGGGGGCGCCATCCCGTCATGGCCGGGGTGCCAGTCGGGGGCGAGAAGGTGAGGGAGAGGAAGAGAGAGAAAGGTGGGCATGATACTGTGCCCCTTGCTCTGTCCTGACAGGCCCATCTGGTGCATGTACTGTGGTCATTACATGATACGGCAATAGCTTAGGAAGGGGTGCAGACTGCTGAACCCAGACAACCTGGGATCATAGCCTAGGAAGGGGTGCAGACTGCTGAACCCAGACAACCTGGGATCATAGCCTAGGAAGGGGTGCAGACTGCTGAACCCAGACAACCTGGGAT
>JAODLD010000052.1:17265979-17282819 GCA_026781065.1 Mormyrops boulengeri | reverse complement strand
GTTGGCGCCCCATCCTGGGTTGTTCCCTGCCCTGCGACGGGTTGGCGCCCCATCCTGGGTTGTTCCCTGCCCTGCGATGGGTTGGCAATTAAACGTCTGTAAGCCTGGGGATGAAGGTTTTATTAAATTACAGAAAATAAGTCAATAAAACGACATGTTTTACGTTTTTAAAATACTTCTAATACATAGAAAAAACCTCTCAAAGTAATTTGTTATTGTTAAATCTATTTTTTTCCATCCAGCAAAATACAAATTACAAAATACTCAAAAGTAATTAAATACTAATTAAATAGATTACATTATTTATTTTAAATACATTTAATTGAAATACTGCCCTTCTCTGGTTATTTGTACCCTGTAAGCCGATGTGACATCGTCTTTCCATATGTAGGCCAGCTAACATGCAGTGTCGTCGCACGAATAAAGCTGTGAATCTCTCACTGGCCAAAAGCTTACAGAAAGTGTCTGGTAGCCCTGAGTCTTACGTGAACCTGCAAGCACAAAAAACAAATATGTTATGAGCATTAAAGTGAAGTGACTCACCAATCAATCTATCCTGCATGCTTTTGGACCGTGGGAGGAAACTGGAGCCCCCAGTGAAAACCCACAGGAATACGGGGAGAGCGTGTGAACTCCACACAGAAAGGACCTGGGACCGAACCCAGGACCTTGAGGCAGCAGTGCTAACCACTGCGCCACCACACTGCTGTTCTTTCTGCATTTGAAATAAAGAACAAGAAATACAGATAGAGACATAAAAATGAAGTAAAAATTATTTCTGCATTATATAGTGTTATATAAGGAACATAAAGTAGACAGGAACAGTCGTATCGTGGAAAACCTCAAGTCAAAGTACAAAGACAAATGATCTCCTCAGAGAGAAGGTAAAGATCTAATGCCTATTTATTGGTCCAGGCCCAATCAGAAGTGAATATTGTCCTTTTTGAGGTAGAGAGTGACCACTTCAATGCAGGTGTGCTGTTTCGTATGAGATTTGTGAGGTGACGTCATCGCCGTAGCTGAATTGTTTACCAAAGGCGCCTGGCACTTCAGGCCTGGCAGCTCTCATACAGTGATGCATGGAGAGTGATGAGAATGTACTTCACAATGTACCATAAAGCGGTGAAATGCTAGCACAATGCTGAACCCCACCCAGCTTTTGAGGGATCAGGTATACAGGATTTGAGACTCATCTCATTCTGTCTCTCCCACCTGTATGATACCCAGACAGTGCAGGTGGGAGGAGACAGAGAGCAACATAAACCTGCTGGATGCCATGCGTCTCCCACAGTGTCTGTCAGGCAGCAGAAGCCAGACCTCGGCTGATCACAAGCGGTGAGTGAAGCGGACATTCATTGTTTGCGGGCAAAGTAACATATCAATTTTTAATGTATTCATTTTATACCACTGTTGTTAAACTACACTTGGTGAAATTAACTTAATACTATGTAATACATAATGAAAAGAAATTATTTTCCAACAAAGTAATACATTGGGCTCAAATGAGTGTATCACAAGTCATTGTAAAATTTCTGTAAAATGTACATGACAAACTGAGACAAATAGTGCTCTACAATGAACACAACTTTCATGTGACAGATGTAAATATATTTCATCCAGGTAATGTGCATATATTAAAACCACAGTCAAATGTAAATATATTAATCATATGTCCCCACATGTCATATGTTTAGAAATTATTGTAAATCATTAAAACACAGGAAGACCGGTACTTAGAAGGAAGACAGGTACTTAGAAGGAAGACCGGTACTTAGAAGGAAGACAGGTACTTAGAAGGAAGACAGGTACTTAGAAGGAAGACCGGTACTTGAAAGCAGTTTTGTTGTAACTTTGGCGTATAGTGGTATAAAATAAAAGCGTAATGACGCCCTCCCATCATGATGTTTGGGATTAACACTTTTTCTACATTCAGTTAGAGAAATCACAGCATTACAGCAGGTGCTCAGCTGGGGAGGGGGTCCTGGGCCGGTTAAGGGAAGCGCTGTCACTCTTTTGGGCAATAGGGGCAGGGGCTCAGGACCCCCCCCAACCCTGCACATTGCACAGTAACAGGGAAAAGCTTAAAAATATTTATTCTGCAAGAATTTGTGCTGGTGGTGTGTTAAAGGTTGACATGATAAATGTTTCATTTTCGAATTGGTGTCGGTATCATACACTAATACACTAATGGGGCATTATGCACATTTGTTTGAAAGGACAACAGGTTCTCTGTAGTAAAATGTGTTCCTGCAGACGTTCTCAGAACGAGGTGCTGGGCTCACCGCAAAATCCCCGTGTGCCAGTGTGATTCCACTTCAGGCACCAGTGGGATGCCGGAAACGGCACGGTATCCAGGCAGCTGCTAGCACAGATCACACTGCATAGCAACGCACCCTGTGGCAGCACTGGAAAAGAAACAGATTCATTAAAAAATAAATAAATAACATTACCTGTTACATAGTCTGCTTACATGTTGCCATGGAGAGGCATTCCCCGACAATGTGAAATGAAAATTAACATATTAGCTTACTATTATGCCTACATATTGCATTATGAATATAATATAATATAATAATATAATATTGTTGTCACCATAGTAAAGTAAAATGTGCCCAGTTCTTCATTATATGCATCTCACTATAAACTGCAGTCAATCCAATTGCATATAATTTGCCTGTGCTTGAATAGCCTACTATTAGTTTTATGGTAGTAAATTTATTCACTAAAAATCTTTGTAATAAGATGTAATACGTCTCCGTTTTCAACTTGAGCATGTTCTTCTGTGTTTCACAAGTAACCACACAAAGTTTCCTCTTATTCTACAGTGGAATTTAGGGCTTAAGCTAAGGAGCAGCTTCTTCCCTGCAGCTGACACTGCAGCTGTCACTGTAGCTGACACTAGTGGCCAAAATGACTCTGGCCCACGCCCTCCACACACAATCTGGCAGCTTAGCTGAGCACTGTTTTGTTAGCACTGATCCCTCGTTTGTTTGCACATTACCGCTCATTTTGCACATTATCTCCGGTTTGCACATATCATAGCATCTTGACATATTTCCTGCACAATCATTAAATCAATCAGCAAAAGTGTATGGAGCCCTGCCATACATTCTCAGTGAGATCCCATTTCAGGTCGAAAAACCCTACACACTCACTGAAACGGACCAGGTGGTGTCATCGAAAAACCCTACACACTCACTGAAACGGACCAGGTGGTGTCATCGAAAACATTTCACCAGTGTAATTGTCCTTATTCTCACAGAATTTTTTATTTTAATTGCACTTTTTAAATCTAATACTGACTGAAAATTACTCTATAACCATCAATCACTATCCACACATGGTTTCACAAAAACTGTTAAGCAAACCGATATACTTCTGTGAAATTTCCAATTTATACTGTTGCAAATGAACACGCTAACGATGCACTCTGTCTTACCAACAGCAATTGAGGAATAAGAACAAGCCGCCATGCTTATCCGGGTGGCGCCTGTCACCGTGCTCCACCTGCTGGTCCATGGACTCGCTGGTGAATATCCACGCTCTCTGTGTGCCTCCAGTCTGCTGATGTTACAGAAAATGCATCATCCTTGATCATTTTATTTCTGAGATAAATACTGCTTTGGAAGGAAAATGACAATTATAAAGTTAAATCTACTAGAAAATAAGCGTTTCTAAACACTAAGGTGTCCTTAAGATTTCAGATTTATTACTGTGGTGGTATTTCAATGTCTCTCTGATATTCCCTCTGGTTCCTCATGGTCGGTGATTCTCTGTCTTTTGCTCAGTGTTTCCACGGGAACCTGCACCATCACAAGTGGTCGCCTGTAATGAGTCCCGGCTACCCTTTCCTCCACTGCCCTTGGACTTCAAAGACAAAGCCAGGAACCTGGTAACCCTCACCGCTCCCCTGCAGCTTTACACTTCACTGAGCAGCACCTGGACCCAGACTAACCTCCCTTTTCCATCCTAACAGATGAACAAGTGCCTCCCGATGGGTAAGATCCATTTCCAATTCTTCCTCTGCCCTTGGCACAAGTCTGCAGGCTAAGTGCTTTGTAAGGGCATCTCAAGCTGACCTGCACAATTTTGTCGTCCATTTCACTCTGTATCTGTAGGACATCCCCCGTTCACCTTGATGGACAATGTGAGCAGGTGATTGTGCCTCTCACCAGTTACCTGTGTGCATGTGTGTGTTCATCTGCACATTTATTCATGAGCTTTTTTTTGTCTCTTAGTCCACTGGTGCAGAAAGGGTCCAGTCCATTCTCCCTGTTCCTCCCCTTGCTCTCCTCCTTGCCTCCACCACCAAGGTCTGAGTCACATATGAATCAGTTTAACGCTACAGGAGACAAGCCCTCAAGATCCATGAACTGGGTAAGCGTTGTGAAAACTTGTGATATGAGTGAGTGGGGGAATTTCAGCAGGGCTGGCAGATGTTCTTGTGTGCAGTCTGTCCCTCACATCCCTTCCTTTTACTTTCTGGATGGGAAGAACATCACAGAACGGCTGATGAACTGCTCCTGCTTACTGCAGGCGGTTGAGATGTTGAAGAACACATCGGTGAGTTCTGCCATTCCATAAATGAGGTGCAGCTACATAGCATCGCCATCTGCAGTCCAGTATCCCTCTGCTGTTCTGGGATGTCTGCCATCTCTCTGCTTCGTCTCTCTGTCTGTCTCTGCCCCTCATCAGGATGCACATCGCTGTCTCCTGCGAGCCTTTGTGGCCCCTCTGGCCTGGGAGGCCCTGGTGAATGGGTCTGGTTTTAATGCTCAGGAACAGGACCTGCTTCTCTGGGCGTCCAAGGTTCTCCTCCAGGAGGTACCACTACCTAGCTCTGCCTTGCCTGCAGAGTTGGATCTCCAGCAGCTGTCAGAAATGTAAGCTGTACCTCCTTACTGGGGCTTGAATGCTATACATTTCAGAAGCTGATCCGAGTTAAATCAACAGTGCTGCAACATCAATGACAGTCCAGGGTATTTACATGCAGTGGTAGGATAGTAATGCATAATACGATATACTGAGTTTAAATAAATTATACTGAGTTTAAATAAAAATGTTTGCTAGGGCTGCCTGCACACTAGACAGTCAGGGTTGGAGAGAGATAGATGATGTACTCAGGGCTGCCACATACCCTTGTCAACCACCTTGGAGCGAAACTCTGGTGAAAGGTGCTAAATGACAAGGAAATGGAGTTACGATTAGCAGGTCTGTCTCCCTTCCTCAGGATGGGTATGTTCAATGAGATGTTCGAGTCAATATCCATGGATCAAAAAGTCAAGATCATGAACTGGGCCAAACAGCAAATCAGTCAGAACTGCAGGGTCCCACTGCCGTCTGGATCTAGACCACCAGGTCAGCAGGAAGCCAAAGGTCTGGCATATGAATTTAGTTGACTAATAGCAAATACTTCCATAACATGAAAATACAAGATTAAGTAATTATAGAATCATTGTGGCCAATCTCACCAGTACCCGGCACCACAGAGCTCTGTCTGCCTGGCACGTGGCTCTCAGCTGAGGTCATGGACGTCCTGCGTCGCTTCCTTACCCTGCTGCCACCCTCAGAGTTTAAAGGCGTCCCTCAAGAGCAGGTATGATGCTCTCTCACAGTATGGAGCTCTGGGAAGTCTTCACACTCAAAGTGTACTGCTATGTTAACATGCGCCTCTCTCTGCCTCTTCATCCCAGCTCTGCCCATTTGTCCAGTCCGACCAGTTTCGAGCCTCTTTCCGCAAACTGGGTGACGATGGTTCCACCCTTGGAAAGACTTTGCTCAGCAGAGTAAAGGAGGACTGTTTCTCCAAGCAGCAGGAGTTCCTTCAGAACCTTGACAAGTGTGTGTTTAACTCTGAATTGGAGTCACAAATGATACATCACTTCCTGTCACAGTATGCAGAAGCAGCTCCCTAAGCAGCTTGTGCGGACAGTACTGTGCACCTGTAAACGCAGTGTGACTGGGTCGCTTTTGTCTATCTTGCATTTTTTTTTGCTTCTGCATTTATCTCTACTTGTTCACTAGACTGGGCCCCCTGACCTGTTTCTATGGCGATGCTACACCTCTTAATGTGTCCCTGACTGAGCGCCTGCTACCCCAGCTGGCTGACTGCAGTAACTCTGATGCTGATAAGGTATTCCTGCACCAGCGCCCAGCTTCACCGCAGTCCAGTGTCTTGGCTTCTCGTAACTTCATCTTCACCCATCCCTCTCCTGCTCCAGCTACGGGCAGAGCTGGTGAAAAAGCTTGTTTCTGGGAAGGGGAATCTGAGCCCGCAGTCAGTGATGTGGCTGGGCCCGGCCGTGTCAGCGCTGCCCGCTTCCTGGCTGGCCAACCTGTCCCTCTCCACCATCCAGAACAACCTGGCTTCTCTGGGTGTGGCCAAGTGGGGGCCAGCCCAGGCCTGGGTGCTGGCGAACACCCTACTGCAGGGAGCCCAGGTGGGGGTCTCTGCCTGTGTGGCACCTCCCAGTTTCTCCGATTCCTGCTTCTGCGTCTAACCGCAATAAATAATACACATTTCCCTCTCCTATTCTATTGCAGTCAGTGTCCAGTGGCGACTTGCTGTCTCTGGGATCGGTGGTGCGCGGGGTACGCAGCTCTCTGCTGTGCAAGGTGGAGGCCCAGGGACTGCTAGGGTCACAAGGGCTGGGCAGACTCAGCCGGGAACTCTCCACCCTGCAGAAGGTGGCGCTACTGGACGGGGTGAGGAAGGGCGGAAGGGAGATGATTCAAAAGCAAGAGACTGGGACAGTGATCAGGGAAGGAGGAGTAGGAGAGGGAAGAGTCACAGCACACAGACACACACACACATGCAGACACAGGCACACACACACACACACACACACAGAAACAGGCACACACAGACACAGGCACACACACAGACACAGGCACACACACAGACACAGGCACACACACAGAAACAGGCACACACAGACACGCAGACACACACACACAGAAACAGGCACACACACACAGAAACAGGCACACACACACACACACACATACACACACAGACACAGGCACACACACAGACACAGGCACACACACACACACACATACACACACTACACTGCCACAGCTGATGCTGCTGTCTGGCCCCCTCCAGCTTCACAGAAACATAACCATGCCGGAATTGGTGAGCGGCCTCCCTGATGGGCTGTTGTCCCAGCTGTCCCTGGAGATGCTGGCGAAGGCCAGGCTGCAGTCTGCTGAGCAAGTGAAGGACCGAAGCTGGAGCCGCGCCCAGGTGACACAGCCTTGCGCCCGTCCACTGCAGGGGCACCTGCCCCGGCACAGCTGTCTGCCCATCCGCAGGGGGCACCTGCCCCGGCACAGCAGTCTGCCCATCCGCAGGGGGCACCTGCCCCGGCACAGCTGTCTGCCCATCCGCAGGGGGCACCTGCCCCGGTACAGCTGTCTGCCCTCAGCCGCTCACACTCACCTGTCTGTGTTTGCAGGCCGCTTTCATCATGAGCAAGATTCTGAGTGGGAAGCTGGCTCTGAAGGAGCTGGGGTAAGTGTCAGCAGCGTGGTGCCATGTCACTGTACTGCCTTATAAGGTGCCCCCTGGAGACCAGATATGTCCTCTGCCTTTTAAGGAAGCTGGGTCCAGCAGTGCAGGGCGTGACCTGTGAGATGATCAATAGAACTAATCAGAGTGATGTCATGGAGATGATCCAGATGCTGGCTCTAAACGCACAGTGGCTCTCCAGAACCCAGGTTTGATCACAGTCATGGTTTTGGGGTTCAGGTGAGGATAAGCTTATATTTGGAACTGGGTGTGGTTAGGCTTAGGGTTAGGGTTAGGGTTAGGTTAGGGTTAGGGTTAGGGTTAGGGTTAAGGTTGTTATTGTAGCTCTGATTTGAGTATGGATTTTAGTCTGATTTTACGTGTGACATCAATTGGTGTTTGAATGTGTTTATGACTGTGCTTGTTTTTTACGTTGTATGTTAGGGTTTCAGATATAGTGTTTTCAGTCTTCCTGAAGATGATTTATCCACCTAAATGGCTCTGACCCAGTGCCCCTGTCTTGTTTTTAGGCATCGTGTGCCAATGCAAAGCTCTTTTACAACAAGGATGGTAACTTCAGCAGCATCGACGTGAACAGCGTTCCTACAGTCATGCTGCTTGAGCTTAAGTGAGTCGTCCATCCAAACCCATGATCCAGTTAAATTGTATTTGTTACTGATTATGTACTTTTTCATAGTCATCCTCCCAAATCTCCTTAACAGCCCTAAAATAATAGCAGGTCTGCCAAAACATCAGTGCTCGCATTTCCTGGAGAAGATGGCCGTGCTCAACATGTCTTCCCTGCCAGTGAAATCACCCTCACGCCAGGCCCTCGTTGATAAGGCTCTGACTTGCCTGGTAAACACTGTCATCATAATCCGCCATAGCAGGTCTACTTGTCTAGATAAAGAGTGATATGCTTCATTCATGCACTAATTGAATCACTGAAATGAGCAGCCCCACTCTGCACGTGATGAATTTCTAGGGAAGGAACCTGTCCACGCTCTCACCTGAGGACATCAAACACTTGGGAAATCTAGTGTGTGCATTAGATGTAAGGCGTCTCTCTGGACTGAGCCCAGAGGCCACTAATGCCAGTCTGCTGGCACTGGCCAAGTGTCCCACTCTCCGTCGTGATAATGCAGAGGCCATCTTCACACTCCTGAAGACCATATATGGGTGAGTGTTCCCAGCCACATTTTTTTCTATCATGCTCTGATTCCCAGGTTTTGATGAGCGGTTTGTCTCGCCGTCATCCAGTGACCCCTCAGAATGGACGGCCAGCACAGTGATGTCCCTGGGGCCCCTTCTGCTGCTGAATGAGTCCATCCTCACATCCCTTCCTTCTGAGGTGCATAATAAGGAGCTCATGATGCATCAGCACTGCCATCACTCCCATTACAGTGTTTAATATTGCCATGCTCCTTGGTCTCATTCTGTATGTTCCCAGGCATGGGTAAAGGATGCCCTCATAAACATCACTGACAGCCTGCCCCAGACTCTATCCTCTGGCTCTCCAGAGGTGTTTCCCACATTGACAGACCTCTCTGCCTTGCACAGGAAGCTATTTATCCTCACAACAGGATCTATATCTGCCCGCACTAAACGAGACGGTGAGAAGTCCTACTAGAAAAGGTCTCTTTTACCCAGAATTCTCCTCTGTGCCCTTTATGTAGTGTAGAACCCTACTACGTTTTCTTTACCTTTTGATCGATGCCCCTGCCTTCTCACAACCCCAGTACCAGCATTCTCCTCCATAAGCATCCCCACAGTGCTGGAGATCGAGGACCTAGGAGTGAGAAATGTGTACTGGAGTCCAGCTCAGCTTGCAGGCATCTCCCCCCAAACTTTCAGGGATGGGGTGTCTACCCTTGGGATGGTCCACAATTACAGTGCCATGCAGCTCCAGGCCCTCCGCAATAAAACGATGGAGGTAGGTGGCCTTGGGCATCAGGGAATAACCAGGTATTCCAGGCTGCTTGACTCCAAGGAGTAGTTGCGCAGGTATACTCAGGTACTTGTTCAATCATCATCTTGAGACCAGACTACTGTAACTGACTCATAGCAGGTCTGCCTCTGAGCACCATTTGTCTTTTGCAACTGATCCAGAATGCAGCTGCCCGACTCGTTTTCAACCTTCCCAGGTTCTCCCACAACACACCATTATTATGCTCCCTCCACTGGCTTCCTGTAGTTGAACGGGTCAAATTCAAAACACTGATGCTGGCCTACAAAGCCAAAAATGGAACAGCACTCTCCTATCAAAAACAACTTATCTCACCCCGCACTGCACCATGCTCTCTCCGATCCTTCAGCACTGCTCTACTGGTCCCACCGTCTGTCAAGGCGCAAGGAAGACATGCATCTAGACTCTTCTCTGTTTAGGCACCTAAATGGTGGAATGAACTTTTCCTAGATGTCCGAACAGCTGAGTCATTGGGTGCCTTCAGACGATTTCTATAAACCTACCTCTTTTAGAAGTACTTGGATTAGCACTTACAGGATTATACTCTTATTAAAGAAAACATTGTTACTTGCCAACAGTTTTTTAGAGTGATAGTATTCTTAGTTGGGTTCAATTGAACGAGTACCAGAATGTATTCACTGATGAGACTTCTAAGCAATTATGTAAGTCGCTCTGGCTAGGGGCATCTGCCAGATGCTGTAAATGTAATGGAATGTAGCTGCTGCTGTGTAAAGGTAAGGGTAAGTGGCGTGTGCTGATTACAGCGCGTTGCTGCACCCACCACACAATGAACCACCTCAGGGATGAGAACCTGAGTGCAGCTGTGCAGTGGGTGATACCTCAGCACCACACTAGTCCAAATGGGCCAGGTCTGGATGTAGATTAACATCATACCCAGGATGCTTTGTGTACAGCAAAGCCATAAACCCATCAGTCTCACTGAATATGCGCATGTCAATTTAAATAGCTAAATCCGTCTTGTCATCTGCTTTTTATATATTTGCATAGGGGCCTTTTCCTTGATCCTGTTTTCCTTGAACTGCCATGTATTCCAGCTTCTCATGTTGCTCGTATTCTCATTTCTATTGTTCTTCACTGGGTGCAGGTCTGGGGTCAGCCAGGGGTATTGTCCGAGGAACAAGTGCAACAGCTGGGCTGTGTCACCCAGAGTTTCCTCCACACTGAGCTCCAGGAACTCAACATCAGCTCCCTGGACACCCTGGAGATGCTCTCCTCATGTGTCTGGGAGCAGAGACAGGTCAGCAGGCAAGAGAAGTGGTGAAATGTGTAATGATGATGATTATGAATATTTGAATAGTATTTGAATATGATGAATATTTGATAGTGATGAAGGGCAAACATCTGTTTTATTCTGCTGTTGATATTGGTTTTGATTATGATAATGCGGATGGTGACAGGATTGATGTCGTAATATTGTCTAGATTTTTTCAGATTTTTTATTCTTATTATTATTCCCTGTCAGAGGACAGCGGTGTGGCTTGGGTTTATGAACCGTACTGGTTGCACACCAGCCAAGCTGGGAATCATGGAGATTGTGGGACTGGGCCAGTTTCTGTGTGGACTGAGTACTAAAGAAATCAGTCAGTTGAGACCAGAGACGTGCAGGTCAGAAGCCTTTTCTACAGTGTTCAGACGCAGTGGGTGATGGTGCCGCTAGCAGTGGCCATGATGGAGGTGTGCTCTGTTGCAGCGAGGCACTGGGGGCGCTGGGCAGGATCCACTGCCCGCTTGATGTGGCCATGCAGCTGAAGGTGCAGGTGCTGAAAGCCATCGGAGCTCCAGCAAACTGGTCAGCAGCCCAAGTGGACAGTGCAGGGAACATCCTGGGTCAGTTACAGAGCAGTGCTACCATTTAGGGTGCTTTTCCATCGCACCAAGTACCGTACTTTCAATACTTTTGTTATTTTCCATTGACTTCTGGTTGAGTAGTAGTACCAAAAGTTCCAGTACCGAAAGTGCCAAACTTCTCTGTCCTTTGGGGTGGGACTTGAAACGCTGTCTTCGTCGGTTGGTTATGCAAATAGCCTGCCTCTGAAACACAATACAAACGCCGCCTTGAAAAGAGTTTTGAAATCAGAGAATATTGATAAACAAAGTAAAAAAATGCTATTTGGTCATAAGAACATATACAACAAAAAGATCTGGATGGCATGACAAGAAAAAAAAGGATGAGAAAAAGTTTTGTTGAATATATTAATAGAGCACACATATAGCGTGCTGTCCTACTGATATGATTTTGTCGTAATAAATATTGGAGTATTAAAACAAAAAAGGAATTCATAAATTTCTCTCAAACCCATCACCCTTCTAGTGATTTAAATGGCAAGTATGAAAATAATTACGATTGTCTCAGAGACCAGATGCAGCACTCAAAGCAGCGGAGGTAAAAATTTTAACAGATTTTTAAAATATAAAAATCAATAAAAGAAATAATAATTAAAATTGCAAAGCTTGCTAAGTTTTTTTCCTATGACAGAGTAAAAATATTTTAGTGAAACTTTAACCCCCTGCGCTATAATATCCGTACAGAACTGAAAGTAAGAAAAAGCCTGATCTTAATCTAGCTGACTAGCGATGTAAGTATCAGATGTGCATAACATGCGATGTTGGAATTGATGTGATGGAAAAATGCTCTTATTTCCTGCCCTAGTCATCGCCTCCTTCCAGCATCTTTCTGCCATATTTTTCCTGTTTGCTCCCTACTGATACCTTTGCAGTCATCAGATGCTGATGACAAACAACAATAATGCAAAACAACAGTGCTGACACCTTAACTGCTTAATTCAATGAAATGGATAGTGGCTGTTTCAGGGGTTTTAAGTGACAAATGTATTTTGACACTGCTAGAACCATAGCCCTTGAGCCCCAGAGCACACACCACTATCAGTAGTCTCTTTGTCCAGCAGCTCATGCTGGCTTTAGCAGTCCTCCTACTGACTAATGGTACGTTTCTGCCTCTAAGCTGCCTTGAACGCCTCAGAGCTGCAGAGCTTGAGCCCCTCTGTGCTGCCCTTCATCCAGACATCCACCATCCCACTCATCCCCCCGGCTACGCTGGCCGTAAGTGTCCCTCTCATCCTGCTCATTCTCTCGGCTCTGCTGGCCGTAAGTGTCCCACTCATCTTGCTCATCCTCCCTGCTCTGCTGGCCGTAAGTGTCCCGCTCATCCTGCTCATCCCCCCGGCTCTGCTGGCCGTAAGTGTCCCTCTCATCCTGCTCATCCCCTCGGCTCTGCTGGCCGTAAGTGTCCCTCTCATCCTGCTCATCCTCTCGGCTCTGCTGGCCGTAATTGTCCCGCTCATCCTGCTCATCCCCTCGGCTCTGCTGGCCGTAATTGTCCCGCTCATCCTGCTCATCCCCTCGGCTCTGCTGGCCGTAAGTGTCCCGCTCATCCTGCTCATCCCCCCGGCTCTGCTGGCCGTAAGTGTCCTGCTCACCCCCCCGGCTATGCTGGCCGTGTCCAGCCTGATGTCCCTCATTCAGCGCGTTTCCTTTTTATCTCAGTGTTTGATTGTCTGCGTCATGGTGCCTCTTAAGTCCCACTTCTCCTTGCTCCTGTCAGACGCTCTCACCAAGTCAGCTAAAGGCACTGGGCCCTGACAATGCTGCAATGGTGACTGAGGCTCAAAAGCAGCCGCTGACAAGTGAGCAGAGGGCTTCTCTGGGAGACACCGGAGCTGTGTCCTCCATGGGCCTTGTTGAAACACCTGCCGTTTCACTACCACAAAGGGGTGGTGAGTAAGAGAACAAAAATGAACCTTCATGCATAGCTGATAAATCTTTATCATGGTATTAGTTGCCAGTTAACATTACCAATCAGGAGCTTTACTGTTCATTGAAAAGCTCAAGGAATTGACAAAAATGATACCACGATATCATCATACAATGATGATACTACTGATTACCTTAGTATTACTTTACTGATAAAACCGAGACAATAAGACAATCTTCTTTACTTTAGGGGCTCCTGGGCTGAATCCAACTACAAGTGTCATCGTCTTACAGCTACTTCTGTTATTTGTGCTAAAGTACAGCTCTGGAAATAATTAATAAAAGGTCACAGTAAATGTTTCAGGCACTCATTTAATAATTTATAGGCATACGCCTGTGTAAAACATACATTTTTTTTGCAAACTCCAGTCTGGCTCTTCCCTGTTTCTCTTTAATGAAGGGTTCTTTCCTTACTTTATGGGTCTTCAGTCCTGCTTCAGGGACGCTGTTATGAATAGCCCTAGCAGTGCACTTCACACCACTTAATGTTTCCCATTCTTTTTGAAGGTCACTTGAGGTCATCCTCTGATTCATGAGGCGCTGTCAAATAAGTTAACGATCATCTCTGGCTTTAGAAAGTCGCTTCTGCTCTCTACCTGGCTGGTTTTTGGTTACTGCCAGTGTCTCCTGCTTCACCTTCTTCTTGTGTACTGCTGATTTAGAAACTTTGAGCTTAGAAGCAGTGTAGTCCTCTGCCAGCAGAACCTGGATTAAACCTGGATTTAAACATGCAGGTGTTTTTAAATATAGAGTGGCCTCTTCATTTTTTCCAGAGCTATACGCCCATTTGAGCACTGTGTGGGAATCCTTTAATAGAAGTAGTCTTTAGTGAGATCATGTGTGCCAATAGCTTTTCACTAGCCGCAGTTCCACAAACGGAAATACCACCATGAACAAAGCCCACATCGCATTGAGCAGGAAATGGTCAGAGAGTACTGGCATCTAGATGATCCACGCCACACAGAAGCATCACGTCAGGTACACCATCATGAGCACAGTCTAGATTGCATCAGAGCAACAAAAAAAAGCAGATTAAACCAGCCAGTGGTGCCCCCACACTCATATGACACCATTTTTATAACTTCTAGGAAATGTAGCTTCCACTTTACACTTCTGATACTCAGATTAGAAAATTCTGAAAAACAAAACACAAACACACGATGGTGTTGGAATGTTACACCTAAAAGACTAATAATTGGATGAGCCTGCTGAGCAGAAGGTTCACATATGGAAAGACAGCAATGAGAGAGTGAGGAGTTACAGGGCATCAGCTAGGATGCAGTCTGCACAGGCGACACCTTAATTATCTACTAATCGATTTATATGCTTATGTTTCAGCATTTGCTCTTCATACTTTCAAGCTTAAATGAAAGCGATGCATTACCTTGTATAAACATTACAAAGAGCTGCTGTCCTGAATAAAACACCATCTGATCTCACTGTTGCATCCACTTGCATTCTTGGCTTTCTTTGTAATATCGTAAACGTTATATGTTGTGAATGTCTCTCAAATTTTACATTTCTTTTACATGCTTGCATGTCACTCGTACAATGTTGTTTTCATTAGCTTATTTGTTAAGAGTAAAAAGTCTGGATCTTTTTGTAGTAAAACTGTTACCAGAACCGCACGGTATTCTTCAAAGAATAAGTAATATGCCGCATTGAAGTCTTGCAGAATAAACCTTAACAGGGAGGCAGGCTGCCTGAAGGGAGACCTGCCTGCGTGTGTGTGACGGGGGATCTTCGTTCCTGAGCCGCCTGGGAGATCTCATCGCCTCCCGCGCATCCCGGTCTTCCCCAGTGGCTCCCCCAAGGGGACATGTTCAGTTGACTCCTCTTGAACTGAAGTAGTAGTGCCTATTTCAAGGTACCCTCCAGAACACCAAACTCTTCATGTCACAGGAGGTCCAACAACTCTGCAGTGACTTCATTTTAGCCAAATGAACCTACAAACACGTTTTTGGTCAGTACATCTGTATGGCTCTTATTTTTTTCTTAAGGTTGCCTCTCAGCACCATGAAGTTACGAAGCCTAGCTTACCTCTAAGTTGAGAATATGGCATGTTTACATGGCTGCTGTAGGATCAGGCGCCTCAGACCCACATGAGACAATACGGCTCTGGAAATTCATATTTCTCTATCTTGATACAAAACATCCAAAGCGCCAATCTGTCTGAGACACCACCTCGTAAGACATTTGCACTTAACATCTGAATAAGACATTGTGTGTTCTGGAGTTTGACATAATTAACAGTGTCCAATTATGAAAGCACATTTTTGGTAACTAGATTTTCTTACTTGAGATTGGCATGAATGCAGTGGGCAGGGTTACAGCCGCATGACAGCAGTCCACTTTGGACTGTCAAATATTCACAGTGCCTATGAGAGGAGCACATCTAAGAAAACAGTAACATACTGACCCATCCCAAACATACATCATTTATTTAAAACAACAAGAAATGATTTCTCTCATTAAGATGAAAATGGGAGGAAAACAGAAAAATCACTGATAAATTGATTAGGCAACATTTTTCATGGTGACATGAGTTCTAGAAAAAAAACGAACCTATAGAGAGACACTATCATCAGTGAGACAAGACAGGCAAGATTATTTGTACAAACTATTAAAAACCTTTTCTTCTCATTTGTACATAATCATCAGGCATACAGTAAAAGCATTTTGTACTAACTGCTTTAAAATTTAGGCTACGTAAAAAGTACAATCAATTCATTAGCATTCAGACAGCTGAAATGACAAGTGCACAATATCGTTTTAAACACAGTGTCACAGCAAAGCAGAAGTGATGGCGCTTCCTAAGCCTACCAGTCTGTGCAGGGGGCACATATATGTACAAAGTTGTCGTCTGCAGCAGCAGGTCCAGCTGGCCAGCCAAGCTCAGTCTGGGCTCCCACAGTCCCTCCGTGCCACCGGCCGCTAGGGTCTTGGGAACGGCAAAAATCCAAAATCTAAACTCCATTTCAATATGTATAGAAACAGAGTGAAAGGCCAAACAGACTGAAGAAATTTTTCATAATTCTTTAAACTTCTAAACAAACAAAAAACAGTAAGGTAAACCATGACAATTATCAATTTAAAATAATTAGCTAATGTAATTAAATATAATTATATTATGTGATTAGTAGAAAAAATAGTGTTCATTAAATCTTTTTGTTTTAGTCTTCCCATAGAAACAAAAATGCCTGTGCAGAATTTTCCTCAGTAGAACGAGATATTGTGGAGTGACAGTGCACAACGTAAAGGACCTGCAACCTGCAGGGGGCAGTCTGTTGCTCCAGTAGTTCTTAACTACATGTTTTTTTCCATTTTAACATCAGAAAATAAGTCAAATATAAAAGCTAAAGATCATGGATTATCAAGCAATGAGAAAAGAACAGAGAAAGCTATATATATCTACAAGTCTGCAGGACCTGACTGGGGGACACAAAGACACAGGTAATACCCCAGCTGATGAAGTAGGATATGCACAACAATGTACAGCAGGGAGACCATGGTGCAGAGCTCGCTTTCGAAGTAGAGCAGGGAGACCATGGTGCAGAGCTCGCTTTCGA